>CAMPDV010001502.1:0-105629 GCA_946699065.1 Loxodes magnus | reverse complement strand
TACTACATAAATTTCCACTGGCTCCTATTTGATCGCATTGTGGCTTGGCCCTTTTACCTTTTCTACTTTGAATACGGAAAGAAACTACAAATAATCCAGATTTTGATATAAGAAAACTCTTCACAGTCAACTGGAACTTAAATTTATGATTATGTAAAAAATGGCATCTAAGAAAACAAAGACCTCTCCAACAAAACTTACCAATTAATCTGACCTTTCTAACGACTTCTATTTGCTGCAATTGGATAATCAGAAGCTAACAAAAGAAGTGTAAGATCTTAAATAAATAACTTAATCTCTAATGTTAACAATCAACAGATTGCTAAATGAATATAACCCTAAAGAACAATCTAACTAATAGACATCTTCTTAAGAGATGTAAAGATAAATTACCTAAATCGAATGGAATCTAAGACAAAACTTCGACCAAAGAATTAGTTAATTAGAGCAAATCAAGTTTAACTAATGTTCTAATCCAGAATCAAGAGGAGTACAGAACCCATCACTTTCCTATCAGAAAATAGAAAAAAGATGTTGATATTGTAAAAAATATGGTCACAAGGTAAGACAATGCTATAGATTCAAGGGTAAATAATATTAAAAAAAGAGAGGAATTTAAAATCTATTTAAGATTTATTGCACACCAAACGGAATTTATACTAGAATAAAAGATTTTAACATTACTAAGAAGCTCCAAAGATTACAGATGCACTAAGACGATATGAGAGATGACAAGTAGAATTTGATTTCCAAACACTAAAGAGAGGATAAAATAAACAATTTATAAGAATTTATGATCCGGAAAAACCAGATGAATATGACGTTGAAGACTTTTGATTTGGATAAACTTTAGTAAACTCTAATTTCTTGACTAACCAAATAAAGATGAAGTCACTTTAATAAATTATGCTATGTTATGTTATAATATTTTAGCAAGTGTGAAAGGTATTTAAATTCTTAGACATAAGTATAGATAACCAATTTATGTTTTCAAGTCCGCTTCCATTTGAGAAATACATTAAAGATAAAATTAGAACATATTGCTTTTAAGAAGCTATTAATGTTATAAAGACATGCCAACTGCACAGATCTTACTACAGCAGTTTGAAAGATTTTAGAAATTTCCTGAGATAAATTATACTAAATTTAACAAGAAATACAGGGAAAAAATAATTTCAATCTTTAAGTTGCACATTTAGTTTTACAATTTTCAATATAATTTATATTCGCGTCATTATCCTGTAAAAATATGATCTGCTCATACTGAATTAAAGACTCGTTTTAGCATATCTTTGAATACTCATTCTATTGGACTTACTTAGAAATGTTTCAGATTTTTTTCTGGCAAAAACTTAAAAAATTAATAAATTGTTACTTAGTTACTTAAACAAACAGTTCACTTCTCCTAAATAAACGGTGTAGTTCTTTAAATACAAAATTTTCACAGAAATTACTAAAAAAAATTGAAGTTTTAGTACAAACCAAAAAATTAATTAGAGCCTAAAGAAAAACAGAAAGAAAATAAAAGAAGCATCAGTGAAATGGAAGACGAAAGGAACTATGTTTGAACTTTATGAACATATTTAAAATTAAAAATCTGACTCATATCAGTAACTTCTTTCATTAATATTTTTTTTTAATGATTGTTTCTTCTAAAATTGTTGTTGATAGATGTCCTTTCTATGAAGTTATCCAAAAAGAAAATTATCCTAAGATTTAAAAAATTTTGAAGTGGAGATTGTTAAAGTAGCTTTTTTAAAAAGGTATAGAACTGACTTAAATTACTTCAGATGATAACTTTAAAATTATAAAATAATTAAAATTTTTTAGTCAGTCCAAAAATTTTCCTGTAGTGTAAAACGTTGAGAAAAAAGAGAAATAAATTTTTACTTTTTCAGCCTTTTTACATCGCAATATTATTTATATTACTAACCATATATTTGCCACAAGCATAATTAAACAAATTTTTTATTACAAGCAAACAAACAAAAAATTTAATCTTACTTTGCATTTGAAATCCAAATACTTTACTCTGTTTTCAACGATTCATTTTTACTTTTATACTCTTAGTGGAGGTCTGAAATTATTTCATACATATAAATTTTATACCAAAATCTCTGATTAAAAATACTTTACTAATCACACTTCTCACTTTCTATTCTTTTTCTAGATATACCTTTGCTCTTTTTCTGCTCTTTTATTTTTTAATTTTACAAGGTTTTTCTTTCCTATTCAAAAAAAAGTTTCTTTCAAAATTTTCTACTAATAATACTCTTAACTTTTATTATTTTCTTTATTCCCTTTTATCTTTTTCCATCCACTTCTTCATAACTTTATTTAGTCCCGCCAATTCTCTCGACTCTAATTAGCTGAACAAAAAAATTTAGTTTTATTTTCAGTTAAAGTTAAAAAAGTTAAAGTTATAAAGCTTTGTTAAAGCCTTAGTATCAGCTATCTGACCTATTCTATCAATTTGTCCCCATTGTTTGTCTTGAATTCCTAATAGGCTTAGCTAGGCGGCGTAGCATTTCATTAGTGCACCATCCTTTAATATTCTGAATAGTTTTGATCTTTCTCGTAGCGTTCTAATTATTTATCCAAGGATTAAGATTTGAATTAAAGAATTTTTTTCTATAAATTTTTCCGCTTTATGTTGGATATATCCTAAATAGTTTTCTAAAAATATCTTATTTATTCTTTCTTTAAATTTCACTTAGTTAGTAGCAGTATTTTAATTGATGTTATTTATTGCACACGTAGCATTTTATTCTTCTTTTAAACTATTATTCCTGTAACACTTATTTAATTTAAATTTACTACTTATTTTAATCTAATGTTTATTATTTATTTTAATTTGAGGCTTCATTTTCTATTTCCATAGGACCTGATTAATTCTGTTAAAATGAAAATGGCTTTACCTGAATTTATTATTAAATTTAAAGAATTCTTTGTTCCAGTTTTTTTTCTATTTCTTATGATGATTAATATTGCTTCTCAAGTAAAGACGTTATTAATTTTTCTACTTTATCAGTTAGGTATCTATTTTCGAACATAAACTCTTTTAATTACTTAGATAATATTTCTATTTGAGTTTGTTTCGGAAGTTTTTTTAGTTCTGGATTTCCAAGTGGTTAATGATCGTCATATCAATCATATTTCTTACTTTCACTCATTTTAATTATTTCGCTTTTTTATTTTTTAGAGAGTTTTCTTGTTTAAATATTTTGTTCAAAGTTCTGTTATTTCTTAGAAGCTATTTTTATTTTAATAAAGCTTGAGATTCTTAAACTTAAAAAATTCAAAATTTTTAAAGACTAACTTTTTAAATTTTTTCTTTAGTAGTTTTAATAAATTTTTAAATATTAGTTTTGATGTTTCAAATTTTTAATAACTTTAAAAGCATTTAACCTTTTCAATTTTTTTTTATTTTAAAATTTCTAAGAAACTAATTTTTCTTAATTCACATTTTTAAATATTTTTATCTTTAATAATTAAATTAATATTCATTTTTAAATTTAATATTCTAAAATTTTAATTATTTTTATATATTCATTTTTTAATTAAAAAAGTCTAATATCTTAAATTTTTCTTAATAATATTTAACTCTTTTTAAATAAGTTTTTATATTGTATAAAATTTTACTTAATATTATTCTATAACTATTTTTAAATTTACTGCAATTGTTTTTTAATTTTCTTAATATACATCTTATTTTAAACTAAATTTATTAATATAATTACATTAAAACATTATTACATTCCCAGAATAATTTGCTTTTTTTCATATATTTTCAATTTTTATCATTTTTTTATAGTTTAAATTATTTTTAAACTTATAACTTAAAATTTTTTTAATTTAAATCTGGTTGCATAAATTAATCGGAGTGTTATTTTCTATGTAGCCATTAGATGTCTTTAGATACCTCAGTTAATAAAGAACTTAGCTATCCTTACTCATTTAAATCTAAAAGAATAATATAATAAATAAATTCGATTATTGAGCGTGTAGCACTCTTGTTGGTGCGCAGCTCTTTAAATTAGTTTTATTTAATGTCGAAAAAAAAATTTAGGTCTTTCTATCCTTGTTTTCTCTTCCTGCAGTACATCCCTGTAATTTTTCCTTCGAAAGTATAGGATGAAATATGCGATTACGGGTACATTTCTCCGACCTATGATGAAGAAAGTTTCCTCCTGGCATTCAGAGTAATCCAGCTTGTCGCATCTTCCTTCTCTTGCTATCGATTTCTCTTCTACCGATTTATCCTCCGTCTGCGCTCATTTTTTTGTTGCCTTGCTGGGCCTCCAAGTAGTATCCGAAGGAGAGGGCTTTCCACCCTATTTAAATTAAATAATAATAATAATATAGTTCTATAATTTATTATTTAAGATATTTAAATATTTTTAATAATATAATATTTTTAAAAGTATTAAGTTCTCTATCACTCTCACCAATTTATTACTACATTAATCAAATTCAAAATTACGTCCTAGTTTCTATAGATCACCTTACCCCCTTTTAAATTTAAATAATCATACATTCTAAAATATATGTAAACTAAACTTACCACCTAAATCAAAAGTAATTATAACTAATTACGATCTAATAAGTTGCTATAAAACATTCCTTACATGCTATTATAAAATTATTAAATACTTTCTATTTAATATTAAAATAAAGTTACTTTCATCTAAATTATATCCTTAAAATCATTATTACTAGCTTTATTTATAGATCAAATTTTAATTACTTTCTTTTAAAACATTAAATGTCAACTTACCCCCTTCATTTTAACTTTAATATCAACTTACCTAAATAATTTTCATATTAAATGTCTGCTTACACCCTTCATTTTCCCTTTAAGAATCTGCTTACATTCTTAATTTTCATATTAAATGTAAACTTACCTATAATAAAAGATAGATATTAAAGAAAATTACTCCCTTAAACAAAAATTGCTTAAATCTGAAGCTTACAATCTATAAATAGGAATATGTTTGATGAAATTTACGATCTATGTGTTAGAAAGATTTAATGTTAACTTACTATCTAATTGTTATTAATATTAAATGCTAAAATTACCCCCTATTTTAGAAGTAGTTAAAATTAAACTTACATCCTTTATATAAATTAATTTATCTCAATCTTACCTTTCTCTTTATTAACGTTATTAAATTATTTACAGTCTGTATTCATTTATTATTAAATATTTAATTTTAACTTACTGAATTTCATTTCCAGTTATTCACCATTCGATAAATTATAATGTGCTATAGTTTTGCTTTCATCCAAGATAGAACTAATCTTAAAGAGATCCAAAGTTTAAGGTACCAATTTAGTTTATTTTTTTATTTGTTCCTTTATCTACTTTATTGTAGTCTCTTATTTAACCGAAAGTTGTAACTTTTTATCATTAGGAGATACGATAATTATCTAAATGCTTTGATTATTTTATTATAAGCATTAAGAAGTATACTTTTGCTATATGGCTTAAGTATTTTATCCTTACTATTGCTAGTTTTATTATATTTATATTAACTAAGGATAGATTTATTACTAAGCCTGAGAACTATATTAAGTTTATATCTATTCACCTTTAAAATCCTTTAACTGCGTTGTAAGCTTCTAGTTTTCTTCCTTTAATAAGTTCATTTATTTTTGAAAGTTAGTTATCTCCTATTTATGACTCTAAATTTATTAATTTAACTACTACAACTAGGATTAGTTATTATTATTTTCTTGAATAAGTGTATTCACGATGATCTTATTACTAGCTAACTCTTCATAGACTTTAGTTGATATCTAAGAAGTTTATTCCATTATTTTTTAAGACTCTGTCACTAGTTTTTGGATTTCTTATTCTAAATGAGGATTATCCAAATTCACCTATTAGAGTTCCTACTTGTTTCCTTGCTAAGAGATATAGCTCTATTACATTTTTAAATGATTTAACTATTTCTTGATTGTTTCACTATATTCTTTAAGCTTTTTCCATAAAGCTAAGTTATCCTTAAAAATGTAGTCATTGACATGCTATAATACTTAAAAGATGAAGGCAGCTTTTTACTTTTCTATCTTAGTGAGAGTCTATTAGATTAAACTATACCAATTTTACAGATTAGCTATACTATCATACAAAGCTTTATGCTTCAAATGTTCTAGTAACTGAGAATCCAATTTCCACATTAAAGGATGTAAATTATGAGTCACTTAGCAAGATTATTAAGCACATTTGATGTTTATGTTTTTTTAATACTAATCATTAGCGCACATTCAGCAGATGTTATGCTTACATGGTAGCATTATAGGCATTATAACCTATCCATCGAAATCTTTACTGCACGATTTACATTTGAACATCTCAGACATTTTTATTTTTAGAAAAATTCCTCCTTAAACCTCATAACGAAAAATTAGGGGAAATTAATAAATTTAACAGAATTAAGGAAATAAAGGGTTTTATTTGATAGATTATAGCTATTATTAATAACTAAGTTAAATTAAATCTAATACTAAGTTAAATATGAATATTAAGGTTAAAACATAACTAAGTATAAAAATATTAAAAAGCATTATATTAATTATACTATAACTATATTTAAAAAGCTTAAACATATATTTAATTTCATACATTCTACTTAGTATAATATTAAAATATAAAATAAACAATAATTTTACTTAAATCTTATTGATATATAGTAAAATTAAAACTATATTATACTTAAATTATAAATAAATTAATAGTATTTCCTAGTTAATATTCAATTATTAAGATAGAAACTAATCAATATCCTAACAACATATAGTACTCATTTTCTATTTTTATGTATGCTAAATCAAATTTACATTCTTCTTATATAGACATAAATATTAAAAAAATTAAATATTTCTTACTATAAAATACTAAATACATAAACTATAAAAAGTAATATATTAACATAATATATTTAAATATTTATTTATTTTCATAAAACTTAGTAACAAAACAATTATTAAAAGCTATATCCAAATAACCAAAATCTATATTTTATACTTTTATAATTCACTTTTAATTATTTTATACATTTTATTCTATTAAATTATAAAGTAAAAAAGACTATCATTTAATTATTATGTATATTAATTATACCAAAATATACAAATTAAGATCTAGTTAGATAAACTTATTAGCAAGATTAATTCATTATTCTTTAAATATAACTAAATTTTCATATTCCTCATTAGTTTTTATTCTAAAGCTAAAAAATTAATATTAGTATAAAAAATTAAAATAATCTAAAATAAAGATTTTAGACATTTATTATAAATTAAAATAAAAAAACTTAAAAATCTATAATTAATTCAAATTATTATATTTAAAAGTCTAATTATTTATAATTATAAATATGACTTCGGTTAAATCATTCTTAATTTAAATTTTACCTAAATAGATAAAATCTAATTAATTACTTTTATTTCAATTATTAGTGAAGTTCTTAATATCATTTATATTAGCAAGTTTACTTCTAAATTAATCATTTAGATTATTTTTAACTTTATTATTTATAAAATTATTTTTCTTGAAACTCGTCAGAATTACCAAAATCTATCCTCATAAAAAGAAATCGAAAGGGATATATTAAATTCAGTTCGCACTAATCCTAAATTGAACCCAATAGAATCATAAAATAGAGACTTCTTTCTGATATTTATAACATTTGCAGCAAAAGTTGAAACAAATTGTAAAAATTAGTTCTTGTTTTCCTCTATGAGCACCTTCTACTCAAATCTGGATCTTGTGTAGTTGGAATCATTACTATAGACAAGTTGAGAAAGATGAAGTGGAAAATTTAGAGATGATCAGACATGGACATATATTAAGAAGTCTTTTGATAGTTCACAGCTGTAAAATTTATTAGAAAAGCATTAATATGTTTTTCTTAACTTTTAAGCGAAACTGTAAGATTTAGTTGAGAAAAATACTTTGATATACGTTTGGTACTCATCCAGTTTTTTAGATTACAAGAAACCTAAGTTCAAATTGGGAATTAGGTCAAAATAGAACCTCAATTTCTTGTTTGAGGCAGTTTTCAGTCGTTCCCACGCAATTCTCCCATAGAAAAGGTGAATGCCCTATTTCGCCACTACTAAATCCATGGTTAAAACAATTTTAATACCTTAATTTATACTGTGGTACTTGTTATCTTTTCTTAAGCTTTCCATTATTTTAGAAAGGTAAAGAGAAGGCTGGTTGTTATAAAATGAGCTAAAACTGGCATTATGAATGCAGACATGGACAAGCATAGGAAGTATTCTTTTGCTACATTCAATCCGAGCAGAAGAGAATAGGTAACTTACAAAGATATTAAAACCGACTAACTGAAGAAGATAGATCTCTTGGAGAATAAATTAGACTCGAATCTGAATTATATGTAAACATGTCAGATTGTCACTGTGAAAGGAAACCACATTAATAAATCCGTCTAGAAATGAGTCAGATGTAAAAATTTTTAAGCTGAACTCCAATTTAATTTAATTTTAATTTAAATAATAATTTTTAAATAAAATAAAATGATAAAATAAATAAATATTATTTATACTATGAATGTATTTTACTAAAATATCAAAGAAATAAAATACTTTTATACAAATAAAGAAATTTAATTTTTCATTAATTTTTCTTTATTTTATCTAATTTTTAATTTACTATTTTATTATGAACTACATTTTATCATCTATAATAAACGATTAAGTTATTCTTTTAATTTTTAAATTAGCATCTATATTTAATAAGTAATCATTAGTACGAAATAGAAGCATTGACAATTTTAATTTTATTAATTTATTCAAGAGTCAGATAATTTTTTCGTGTTTACAATATTTTTAATATAAGATAATTTTAGTTAATTATATATCATAATTAAATAATCTAATCAAAATTGTTTAGAATATAATTATCTCTTAATTTAATGAAATTAAGACCTTATTTTTATACAAATAAGTGTAAATCTAACTCTTCTAAATATTTATTAATTTAATTCTTCATTTTTTACTTTAATAGTTGCTCATATCTGAAATAATAGTTATATTTAACTGTCAAATATTATGTTAAGACTTGCGGATTTTTCAAGTTAAAATGGCTTTTCGCTCAAATAAGCTAAAAATTTCCAATTTTAATTCCATAAGCCCTGGTAATATCAATTCCTTTAACTTATTCTCCAAAAATCTTGTGATTAAAGTTATCTTTCCTATCTATCCCTGATATCAACGTCTACTTAAATTAATTCATTTTCTATGCCTAAAGATTACTCAATATTAATTTTTTCTTTATATGTAGTAAATCATTTCTAAGAACTGAGATAAAAATATCTTATCATTATCTTTAATCATTTCTCTCAAGTACTTTGTTGATTTATTAATATCCAAATGCATTTTTTATTTCATCAAGTCAATTAAATTTCTCAGTTTTAATTTAGTAAAATATAAATAAAATCTAGAAACATTAAAAAATAGTGTTTCTTGTTATAAATTGATTCAAAAGATTGAAAAGCTTTTACTGTTTATAAAAGTTCTTTCGATTATGTGAATAATATGTATTGTGACATTTTATGTGAATAGAACTATTTACTGTTAAACTACAAAAACGAGAATCTATTTAAGGTATAATAGCATCTGGATTGTAAGAATTAAAGGAAATATTATTAAATATATTAAATCGCCATAGTTGTTCGAAGGTGAACAACAAAGGACGACTTCATCAAAGGTTGGGGAAGCTAAGTACCCATAATCGACTTTATGTCTTCCTCTGCTTTGGCTTGGCCTCGAGACATTTGTTAGTTTGACCTTCGGCACTGGCTTATTTTAGTTTTTAATTCTGGAAATAAAAGGAAATTATTTTTGCGAGCTTCATCAGAGGTGGGGAATTTAAGTACCCATAATTGACACATGTCGTCCTCTGCTTTGGTGATGCAATGAGACGCAACTCTTCCATGTCCTTGAACCTCCAACAAGTATTAAAGATTACGAGTATTCTGAAGTTATATCAGTATTGAACATTTTTATCAGTACTGAATAATTATACATGTATTGAACAAGGTTTATCAGTATCTGATAATTTTATCAGTAACAAACATTCTTGTTAGTATGAAACATTTTTTAAAGAGCTGCGCACCAACGAGAGTGCTACGCGCTCTATAATCAAATTTATTTATTTATTATTTATTTAACTAATTTCTGATTATTCTTTAAGTTATTAAGTTAAAATCTTTCCTGAGTTTTTTGATATTGTAACACTTTAAATTATTAATGCTCAATCAATTTTTTTATTTATTTTATTAGTAAATTTTCTCGATCTCAAGAGTTAACTAAGAAAAATAGCACGGGATTATATCACCAAAGTCTGTTTAAATTCAAAAAAGGGTAAATATAAGAAAAATGATTATGAGTTGAAGTATTATTTTTGCTTAGGAAAGAAGAATTTTTTTATTTTAGTATTGTATAAATTTGTATAAACTATGTTGCATTATCATCTATTTATACATTTAAGCAGAAGTAGTTAGTTTCACTTTATTTATTGTCAATAACGATTCAAAATATACTAAATTCTACCAACTTAAATTGCGCTGTTTATCCTTACTTTTATCACAACTTCCTTTTCTATAATAAGTACTTTTAAAGGTTTAAATATATTTTATATATTATTTTCTTCTTTAATGCTTAATTATCTTAGGTTTTAGTTGCAATAATAGAACAGAAAATAAAGCACCCAATTAAAATATAAGCAGATAATCCTGATTATTATTATTAAAATATTAAAAAATTATTAGCTTCAAGAAGAGTTTTTATGCCACCTCCTCAGAGTAGGAGAGGAAACCTGAAGCAATTTCATCTACCACTTCTTCGCTTTAATTAGTCCAACCTTCTTTATTAAGAATGGAAACTAAACTCATAACACAAGCATTCAGACTACAAAGAACCAAATTCACTGATCAAACGAACATGAAATAATAATACGCTCAACGGGAAAAGGATATCAAATATCTATGATTGGAAAGACTTCACTAAAAGGAGGAGCATAAAATAAGAAAGGAATTAAGTGGTAAAAAAGTTCTCAACCTAAGCAATAATTTATCAAAAGAATGAACAATTTATTTCATCCAACGTCCCTGAAGATTAAATTATAGAGTCTAATAAAATGCCTCTGATGATCTATCAGATATGGTGACCACAGTTTATTTTAACCACTATCTGGAAAACTCTGGCCTAGTAGAGAAAAAAGCCATAGATTAAGAAGTGATACAAGTGTTAAGAAATCAAATATGGAGCGAGTAAGAATTAGTAGCCAAATTTGTTGTAAATAAAACGGAATAGTATATTTGGTCTTCAACAGTGAAGAATGATACTAATAATTCGCGTAATTAAGGAATGAATATTCTAAGGCGTTAGAATTCCTATCTAAGCAACAAACTAGATAGAATATTTTGACATTCATAACTACCCGGTATGCTTCATAATAAACGAATATTCAAACATGAAGGAAGTAATGAAAATAATGAGGTAATATGGAAAACCTAGAGGAAAGGTATAGCATATATACCCAAGCACTACAATGTTAACAGGTAACAGTGTAGTGAATCTAGATTTAAAGAGTATAGATGAAAAAAGAGTATAACAGAAATTATAGACCTGAACGAAAACAAAATGATAATACAACACCTATTGAATTTTATTTGTTGCCTATGCAAATTGAAAGGGCACATAGATCAACAATGCAGAATGGTGGAAGCAGCAAAAAGGAAAAAACTACATACAAGAGAATTAGAGATGCTTGAAGGAGAGAAATTAACTTAGCAATAAACAAGCAAGATTAAAAATAAATCAAGCAAATAAGAGGATAATTGAAGAAGGAGAATAAATGATTATAGAGGAAGCAAGGAAGAAGAGAAGGAAATAAAGCGAGGAGAATAGAAAAATAATTAAAACAACTAAGCAATTAAAAAATAAAAAGTTTTTTATGCTAAATGAATAAATAAGAATTATTTTTAATCAAAAGGAATTGGACATATGTAAGGCAGAGGGATAGAGAAATGTCCAAAGAATTAAATAAAATAGAAAAGAAAATTATATAATAAGATATAATATAAAACAAATCAGAGAAAAGGATAGGATAAGTAATGGTAAAAATACTAAACCTTAACAGAAGAAATAAGAAACAAACAAAAATAGCATAATGGGGTATGTAAGGAAAAGCGTAAATAAAGAAAAAAAGAAAAATGAAATAGAAGAAGCTTAAGAAGAAAAAGAATAAAATGACAGATAAGAGTGAGAAGTAAGAAGCAAACTGGAACAAACTTTAATTAGAATTTACTTTGTTAAGAAACCTAAAAACAAAAATGAACAATTACCAAACTACAATTAATAGGAAAAAGCAAAAGAAGAAGAATAGAATAGAAGAAGGAAAAGATAGATAATAAGTGAAAAGATAAAATAGGAAAGAACTAATTATGAAAAAAATATGGAAGCAGAGAATGATAGATAAGAAGAAGGGGGTGGAGGAGGAAGATGAATAAAAAGAAGAAAGTTGTGAAGAGGAAGTAGAGGGGATGGGTGAAAAAGAAGAATAAGAATAAATCATAAAAATAGGGACAAGAAATGTTAAGGGTGTTAGAAGTGCAAACGAGGCATTAGCCAAAATCATGACTTAAAAAAATATCGTCATAATGGCAATATAAGAGATTTAGATTGAAATTTAAAAGATATGTGTAGAATAACAGGGTATAAAATCTTAATAAATGTGGGGTCAAAAAGGAAAATGAGTTAAATTCTATATTAGAAACGATATATGTTAGAAAATTAGAGAAACATAGAATGAAGTGAACCAAATAACACTTTTTGGATGAGCGAGAGTGATGATCATTGAAATAATGAGAAAATTGGCAGTAATAAATGTATATGCACCTGTTACAAATGGCAAGGAATAATATGAGTCATTCTATAATTTAGTGAATAAATTTAAACTATAAGCAGAAGAAAAAGGACTTAATGTAATGATCATAGGACATTGAAATGTGTACATAGAGAAATGATTATCAAAGAAAACAAATTCGACTGGAAAGAAAATACTACAGTTTATGGAACAGAATTATTTAATATGCCTTGACCTAATTGAAATTGGTACTTTTGTTCACTAAAACAACTAATATAAAATAGATTACTTTTAATTGAAGAAATTATAAGAGAAAAGGTGATTATTTTTATTAATCATACGTAATAGGGGATCATAGACCTGGTATTATATAGGTAATGATTGGTAAAAAAGTTAGAAAACCATATAAGATAGTAAAAATAAAATCCTACTATTAAAGAAAAAGAGATCTAAGAAAATTTGAAAGATTTATACAAAAAAATATCTAAAAAGAAGAAATTGATAAACTAAAAGTTACATAGACTAATAAATGATGAAAGAAAAAGAAGTATGAAGGAATTTAAATGGTATGTGGAACAGTTAAAACATAAAACTTTAAGATATATAAATATTTAGAAACACCAAAACAATGTAATAAAATTTTCAGAAAACGCAGCAAGCAATTAAAATAAAGGATAAAGAACAACGAAGAAATAAATAAAAATAAATAAAACGAGAAATATAGAGAATACCAAAGGGTAAGACAAGAATACATTTAATCAAGAAAAAAAGATAAAAGAAACTAACTTAACCTATTTATGGACAATGCAAATGAAGGAAACCTGACAGAAATATGAAAGAAACTAAAAAACCTGCTTAATAGAAAAATAATTAATGAGTATCCTTATCAAAAGAAGATATTAAGGCTTTCAGGGATGAATGATAATAGTTATATGAAGATGGCGATAATACGTTACCAGTTAAATTCTTAAAAAAGAGACAAATAGTGGTAAACGAATATGAAATTTGAGAAAACATTAACTAATTGGTGAAATGAAAAGCAGCAGGACCTGACGAAATATAAGAAGGAACAATTTTATCAGGTGGGAAAAATAATAGAAGTAACTTGCAAAATGATAGCTAAGATGATTTAAGAGGGAGTAATACTTTAGGAGATGAAATAATAATACATAATATTAATATACTAAAAAGGAGGATAAATGAGCCCGATGAGCTATAGACCAATCTCTTTATTGAATCATGTTTTAAAAATTGTAGATGCATGAATTTTCTAACAATTGTAAGGATATCTACATAATGATGAAAGTGAATACTAACACGGTTTAAAAAAAGGTAAATCATGCGCAATATAAATCTTCAATCTAAGAACAGTTCAGGAATGATCAATACGGAACAAAAAAAGATATTTTTATAATATTTGTTGATGTTAAGAAAATTTATGATTTGGGGCAAAGAAAAGATATATGATAAACCTAAACGATCTAAAAGTACAAAAAGAGATAATTAAATTTCTGGCAAACTTCTACTGGGAGGAAGAAATTAAAATGAAAACAAATTATTTAATAGCTAAATCATTCGCGACAAATGGAGGGTTAAAATAGGGAAGCATAATTTCGCCGAGACTATTTAACTTGATAATAGCAAGACTTTTCCATAGCTTGGAAGATATAATCTAGGAATAACAATAGACTATAAAAACGAAGAGGGAAGAACATAATAAATTTATGCAGGATGCTTTGTATATACAGATGACCTAGCCTTAATAAGTGAATGGAAATAATTAGAGAAAGTAATCGAAAATTTAACCTAATAGGCAGAAAAGTAAAATTTGGAAATTCAGCAGAAAATAGTAAATGAGAAAATATTGGAAATATCATCGAGATGGAAAAGTTAAGGATAGAAAGAGTAATATCTTTTAGTACCTAGATCATATAATAGAAGAGAACATCATTTTTGAAAAACATATCTAGAAGCAGTTTAAAAGATGTAAACATGAATACAGAAAAAAAATAACAATGAATAAGGGATTAGCACTATATAATGCAGAAATAATGATAAAAACCTTCATAAGCTCAGTCTTCTGTTATGGGACAGAATTGATTCCATATTGCGAATAATTTGTGAAAATAAGTGATGGAGCAATTAGAAATAATATAGAGAAGATCTTTATGAACAATCACAGATACCCCTTTTTAAGTGCAAAATAAAATGTTAGAACATGAACTGAGTTTATGATATTAAAAAATTACCTATGACAGAAAACGTTGAGATTAAGAGGCAGATTAATAGGTAACTAAGGAAAAACAGTAAACGGATAAATATTTGACCTAAGTAAAGAAAATAACTTTATATTTGAATAATATTGCGGACAATAAAATTAGAATTAAAAATTTAAAACAAAGAAATATTTATAGATGACGATAATAACAATTAAAAAGGGAAGAAAAGAATGAATCGTGCAATATGAGAATATTGAGTATATGTAGAAGATAGAGAAATAATGGAGTAAATGATAGCAACATTACAATATAGAAAAACATAATTTGATGAATATGTAGTAGGACCACCCAACTACCTGAGATACATAAAAATAGAAAAAAAAGTAATATGTTACCTATTTAGAATAAGAACAAGATGTAATGGGATCTAGGATTGATAAAAAGAAAGACATCTAATTGTGACAAGTCAATGGCTTTATTTAATGATGCAAGAGAAAACAAAAGGCATATCATAAAAAATGTTCAGATATAAAGAAGGAAGATAAATATGTATTTGAAGTCTAAGAGAGGAGTAGAGGGACAAGGATGGAACTATTTAATATAATATGAAGTACGGCCAAATTTGAGAAATTCATTAGAACCTAAGAAGAGTAAAAAAGAACTTAAGCTGTCTTGATAATAAAAGATTATATCAAAGATATACTAGAAAAAAGGATAAATAAAAAAGAAAATTAAATGAAAAAACAAGAAAATATTATAGAGCAGGAAAATTATAATTTTTTTGAGTTTATAAAAGCTTAATTAAGAAGATAAGATTTAGAAACGAAAATTAATAAGATATGCAAGAAAAAATAAAGGAAGGTTGCAATAATGATCTAATAAAGTATAGATAGATAGATAGAAGAAAGAAGAGCAAAAGATAATGTATGGAAAATTATGATGAAGATATGTAACTAATAAGAGAAAAATTTCTATTACTTGAAGATTTACTTGAAGATACAAATATATATTGAAATATGGAAAGATCTGGCATCAACGAGGTGCTATGCGCTCTAAAATAAAATTTATTTATTTATTATTTATTGTCTCTCTTTTTTTTAATATTTCCCGCTTTGTGGTTTATAGTTATTATTTAGCAATAATTTAGTTAAGGTTTTCAATTCTATTCAGTATTTTTATAATAATTAAGATATAGGTAGAGTAGAATATACTACTAAAGCGAATTTCTATATATATTTAACTAAAATGTATAAAGGTTTACTATCTTTGGATTTTCAACCAGGTATCTGCAGACGAGTTTTTTACATGGTTGTATTCCACAACCTTTTTTATTAGTGAAAGATACTACTTTGTGTTTTTAATAACTCACTGGAAACTTTTACTTTTATATACCATTTTCCGTTATCAAAAGTTGATTTAGTTTTAGTCAAGTTTTATGTTCTTCTCTTTCATTTAATTTTCTCCATTTCCAGCAGTTTCGAAGAAGATATTATCAATTATTGCAATATAAGCATCTTTCAACAATAGGCGTAGTTATAAAAAGGATTACAAATAATTTTTTAATATTTTTTTAATTTCTATTCGAATTTTGAATCGTCAGATTAAGGTTCTGTTATCTAATGTTTCTAAAATTCAACTTTAGTTTTTTCAATTTCCATCATTGAATTTCTTTTTGAACACTATTGAGATTATAGTCATAGTTATTCATGAATCACGAGTTAATTTTCGATGAATTACATTTTAAGTATATTCATCTCGTTATTTTCTCATTAATATTAGTGGCGAATTCACTTATTTATAGACTCTAGTTGCAAATTGTCTCTTCTTGTTGTTTAATTTTTTTTTTCAAGACTTCAATCATTTTTTGTGTTTCTTTGCAATACTCTGGAATATATTTTTATGGTTCCATAGCACCTTTCATAACTTTACCTAATGATTCTTATCTAGAATTTTTTTGCTTCATTTCGGTTTTAAGTGATTCTTTAATTGCTTATCTCCTAGCCTTCCTAATAGCATTTTTTGAGAGTCTAATGTTCTGGTTCATCTTTTTTTAGCAATTTTCTATATTCTTGCTATTGTTTAAGTAAAGATTATTATAGAATTATGAATTATTATCTGATAGATATAAAAGTATTTCCTTATAGTAGCACAAGTTAATAAAAATACTTAATTTAATGTTTTAAAGATAACATAGAAATAGATTTATCAATAAAGACTTCATATAACTTTATAAGTTAAAATTATATAATTAAAACTTACTAATTTCTTCAATAATTAAAATTGGATCTAATTTAGTCAAAGTCTATAAAGAGTTTATCAAATATACTAGCTAAATGCTTTTATATAGATAAATGTATATAAGCTATTAATACTTTAAAACTTAATCTATTAAGTAATTTACCTTTTAAGATAATATATAGACTTTAAAATTTTTATTAATTAAAATATGGATGTCAACCGCAGTCAGAAGAACTAGTAGGTAATTTTGCACAGTGTATATTGCATTGCGAGTAATCTCACACTAGATGATACCATGGGGAAAGGTGAGCAAGCTTGGAAGAGACAAGTCTAACTTGTCCGAGGATTCTCGCTAGTAATATGAACATTTGACTTAGAGCCTGCTAATGACTTAACTACTAATTCTTATTTAGATCTTATTCAAAAAGACTGGAGTATTAGATTCAAGATTCAGAATAACCTTTAATAAGCTAATTCACCATTTGAAGAAGCTAACGTGAATCTTGTACGGATAGAATGACAACAAGAAGTATGAGAACACTCTTTTAATATTAATATAGAAAGTGGTACATGCTCTATAATAATATTTATATATTAATAAATAATCTTATTTATGGTAAAATAAACAAAATTTAATCATTTTATTATATTATTTGAATAGATTAATTAATCAAATATTGCAAATAAGATGATTAAGGAAATATGGAGTGTAATTCAGTATTAGTTATTTGTGTCACACGTATTTTTAAATTTTATATATACATATTTTGCTGCATAATTTTTAAAAAAGAAAATTCTTAAAGTAGATATATGAAGAAAAAGTAAACCTGCTAAATATAAATATATTTTTCTCAAGTAGCACTAATAATTAATGAGGAATCTAATATGAAAGAATATAGCTTATAAAGGATTAACTTCTAATAATGTGTAACTGAACAGAGGATTAAAGATTTGCTTACTTTTCTTCTTAATTTTCATTATAATATAAGATATATTTATGAATAGACACTTAAAGTTTCTTTCTTAATAATTCCATCTGAATAATATTAAAATATTTGTTCTACATTCAAATTCTCAATCTAGCAATAAAGTTAGTCAATGAGTAAAAACTATGTCTAAAATATTTGCTTATATAGATTTAATAACATCAAAGGAAAACTCAAAAAGTTTAAAAAAGTAAAAATTAAAAAGGAAGAAAATAGAAATAAAATGGATAAACACATAAAATAAAGATAACTAACTTTTTTTAATATACAAAATTTTCAGGGTTTTTCTATTTTAATTATTAAAAACCTACTCTATTTGAAAATACAAATTTGAAGAGGAACATAAAAGTAAAAAATACTAAATAAAAAATAAAGCAAATATATATAACGGAAAAATAATAAAAATTAAAAAAAGTTTTAGAACAATAAATAAAAAGCAGCTTTCTTAAACAGTATATGCTTTTTATATCTCATTAATAAAATAAAAATTTACTAAAAAGAAAATATTAAAAGTAAAATCACAACACCCAATAGCTATAAGAGTATTATTAAATGATCAAAATTAAATAAAATTTTATATGAAAGAATAAATTAAAAAAACACAATGAAAAAAGGTAAGATTGACTTAAGTGATATAATTTAATATCATGACAGTATTATATTTAAAAAGACAAAATAAACATTTTATTATATTTCTTTATTTGCTTAGTTATTATTTTTAATTATATTACAAGGAATAATAATTAATCCACTTAGATTTATCTTTAAATTAGTTTTCATATAAAGCTTTTAGATTTAGTATAAAGAACTATTTTTAATTTAGGTCTAATAATATGGTTATGATAGCTTACATTTACTTTTTTTAAAGGCATAATTTAATTAATGGATACATTGAGATTGGTAATTAACAAGAGTATATGAACTTTATCCATAAAACTAAAGATTAAGTTTTTTATATTATATACTTATAAAATTATAAATCTAAGGTTATTTATAATAACTATAAAGCCATTATATATGATAAAATTAAAGATAGTTAGCAACAGTAAAGCAATAGAAATATATGATATCTGATATTTATAAAAGCATTAAGAATAAGTCTAAACTTCATTAAGAAACATTTGTAATTACTAATTTTATAACTATTGTTAATAGTCACAAAGTAATCTCCAATTTAATTTCTTTAAATTCAAATTAAAAATAGTTCTATTTAAATAAGACAATAGAATCTGGTGCTAAAGCTTATTTACAAAAGTCATATATCTAATTTAAAGTATTTATATAGATCTTTATTTTATAAAATTACATTTATTTAGATTAAAAAGACGGAATGTAAATGATTTATTGTCTTTAGATTTTAAGATGATAACCATTATCATTAATAAATTGTGCTTAGATTTTAAAATTTTGTACTTTTCGAGTATTTTCATGGAATATAATATTAATAAAAATTTAGTTTTTGTTCTATTAGATTAAGAGTCTTAAAAGCCTGAATGGTTTTAATCTACATATATCAAATTATTAATTTACTATATTTGCTAAGAGCACTCAATTTGAATATTTCATTAGGTATCCATTTCTCTTTCTTATTTAATTAATCTATCTTCTACGTTTTCACGATTCTCTATCAATATTTGATTTTACTCCTTAAGATTTTTAGCCTCATTAAGCAAAATTTTACTAATTCTGTAAATTTTTAAATGCTATTTTGATCCTCACTAAGATTAATTTCTGAAAGATCTTAGTCAACTGGAGTTTCTTATTACTTTGGAGGCGTGGACATTCTCTTTCTCGGTTTGATTGTTTCTACTTTTTCTGTTCAGGTTCTTATTAATTTTTACCTTTCTAATTTGATTTGACTAAAAAGGTGGGGTAAATTTTTTTATTTATAGTAATTAATAAAATTTGATAATAAAATAACGATATAAGCAATAGTGTTTAAAAGCTAAATTAAAACTATTTTTCTAAAGTTCTTTAAACTGCTAAATTAAGTATTTAATTAATTCTTTAGATTAATATTAATTATAAAACTCCAGGTTATATCAGTTTAATAGTAAATTATTCTAAGCCTAAATCAAACATTTGTATTATATTCTAGATGTTATTAACTAAAACTAGAAGAAAGAATTACAAAAATTATCATAAACTTAGTTTATTTTAAAAGTTAAATAAGGTTTATTTGTTCTATTACTCAATTCTAATAAATAAGAGATTATCCAAGTAGGCTTAAAAGAACTCTATTTTTAATTTATTTTTATGATAAATCATCTTTTTTAAATTTAGCACTATTGATTCAGTACATGGTGAAGCTAGCAATTGAAGAAATAACTATTTTTTGTTTATTAACAATTCTAAAGTAAAAGATTTTATCCTCATTTTAAGTTTAATCTTTTATTGCTTATTCTTACAAAATAAACATTTTTATTTATAAATATGACAAAAGCATGAGGTAATTTATCTTTCTACTATAGTCTACGAGAAAATAAAAAAGAATAGATGTTTAAAAATATCAAATAGATAATTACCAAACCATGGATTTTCTTAAATAATTAAATAAAAGGGATTAATTAAAGAAATTTTTGCTGATACAATTACCTAACATTGTATTGTACCAAGTTTTGCTAAGATTATACAAATAAATTTCAATTAGAATAATGTATATTTAGTAACTATTCTAGTAAATTTGTTTTAACTAAATTAGAAATTTAAGAAAATTAATAAGCATTAAGAATATCAAGCTCTGCTTAAAATATTGTTATAAATGTTATCATTAAACAGATCTTTAACGACAAAAATATTTATCACACATTTTATCTTTTTATTATTTAAGTATAGTTAGTCTTTTCAGTAAAATTTCATTAGTTCTGTTATTATAATAGTAACCTACTAAGTTTGGCTTTCTTGGAAAATAGTTTAGCCTACCTGCCATAAGTGGGTAGAAGGTACTAAACAAGCATAAAGGCATGAAGGAACTGGATTTTAAGCTTCTTAAATTTTTAAGGTTCATAGTTTAACTGAATCAATTGCTCGGCCTTTTTTTAAGTGGATTATTATGCAAAGATACTTAATTAGTACTAGGATATAACTTTGGAAATGTCTCGAAAATCAACCAAAATAAAAATGTAGCACAGGAAATGTTTAAATCCAAGCTCTATTAAATTATAAATTAAACTAAATATATCTGTAAGTATACGATTAAGACTGGAACTCATTAAAGTATATAGGATTGACGGATAAGTCTTTAGATCAGAATTATAAAGAACAAGCAGTTGCAAGTCTAATAAAAGTGGATAAACTATAACCAACTATTACTATTCTAAAAAGTCATGCTAAAATATAAAAATAATATATTTAACTATTCTTTAATTTATAATTATAAACTAAAAAAGATTCAATATTTGAAATATTGAGACATAATTTTATAATTATTGGTATATAACCTTGCAAATTGAGCTGAATTTAAAAGTTTCTACATTTTTAATCATGGTTCTCTTTCTCTCTCATCATGATAAGGACTTGATTAGTTCATTAAATCTTTTATGAGTTCCGTTTTATAGGATCTATTTTTTCACTCAAGTCCTTAAAAATCTCTAATTATCTTCTTAATAATAGTTGATGGATTATTTTATATCATGTAAATTATTGATTAATATAGTTTAGTCATATAAAATTAGTCTTTTACAATCTTTTCCATTAATTATTTTATGTTTATTGAAATAATTAAAATTGTCTGAATAAAAGATTACATTGGAAAATGAGCTCAATGTATCAAATTCCTATCTACATTAGTGAAGTTTATTGAATTAATTTTTGATATATAGCTGATTCAGTTCATATTAAAAATTATAAGTAAAAGTCCTTAGTTTATAGATTGAAATAGTGTCTTGAATTAGATGTTTATTTTATTTAGTATATGTTATAAAAGTGAAAACATTTTAATTACTTTCTATTTAATCAAAAATTCTTTTGCTGTAGACATGACTAAATTTCTTTAAAGATATTCTTAGAAGAATTTTTTAATAATATCAGCTTTAAAAGCTTTTTGAACATAATCAGCTTATGCTTTTCATGTTTAAAATAAAACTATTCTTTCTCTCTTATGCTACTATTGCTTATCTTCAAGTCTTCTCATTCTTTTTAGATATCGCCCCTCCATACCTTTTAAATTTATTTCTTTCTATAGATTTCACCATCCGCTGCTACTAAAACTTTTCAAAGTATTTTACAATTTTATTCTAGTTTTTATTATTTATTTGATTATATCTTCAGCAATTAAAGTATTTAAATTAAATTTATTACTTATTTCTTATTTCTTTATTTTTATTTTGTATTATTATTGAGATTTTTCTTATTCCACCAATCTTTTTTATTTTGTTCTATTTGATAATTTTATCTTAAAGATATTTAAGCTTGATATTAAATTTATTCTTGATTCATCGTCGGAGTTGTTGCAAAAGTTTTTCTATTAGCATAATTTGGACAAAGGTTTCATATGAATTCTAGATTTAATTTGCTAAATTTTGATCTTCCTTTTTTTTTGTTTTCCAGAAGCAATCTAAGATTTTGTTTTTCCTTTTTTAATATCTACATTTCAATTTTCATTTGCTCAAATAAGGAATATAGTACTATAACTTCTTGATCATAGACTTTCTCAAGTTTTTTTATTTTTCTTGGTAAATCTTGATGTCCAATTTTTAGCATGAATAAATTTGTCTTTTTTGAACTCTAGTTTTCTGCTTGTCAACGACCAACTACGATTAGTTAACAAAGAATTTGACATTTACATTCCCGGGTTTTTTTATTTATTTATTTAAGAAGAATTTGTTTAGATTTTAATATTGAGGTGCTTATTAAACTATGCAAAATCATTAGTTCTTTAAATATCCAAATCGTATTTTTTACTGCTTTTATTTATATATTTCTCGTAAGGAAGGTTAAATTTATTGCATCTTTGAAGCAAAAAGGATATCAGAATTAATATTTTTCTAGCTGAATCTAGTTATTTTTAAGTAAAAGCGTATAAATTTTTATGTCGAAGAAAAGATAAATTTAAGTAAATTAAGATCAATAAAACATAATTCATTAAAGGAAGATTAATAAAATTTGAAAGCTAATTTTGATATAAATCTTTGTGATCTAGTAATTTTTATTATTATTCCTTTAATTCCTGATATTAATGCTCAAGGTGCTATATTGCTTCCATATCTACTTCTTGTAAATGAAAGTTCTGCTAAGGTTCTTTTGACTAATTGAGGATACAATTTCATATTTGGAAAGTACAGCAGTTTTTCAAAATTGCTCTACTGTATGCAGAGATCTTTTCTTCACAGCATTTTTTATAATTTTACTTGTTACCCAATTTGCAGCCTAGATAAATGATTGAGTTTTTCTATGTGAATGGAATTCCATTAATATTTAAGTTAATTTAGTTTCTTTCTCCTTTTTCAGAAGCTAAATCACTTCACATTTCTTTGCATTTATGTTAAGTTTAACTAAAGTAAAAATATTGCTTGTAGCTTTTAATAGTTCATACTCTTTTTGAAATCTGCAAATTCTATTAAATCATCAGCAAAGCCACACACAACAAAGGATATGATATTAAATGCTAATTTCTTTTAATTATCTTCTAAATATCTTATTACAATGTCATAACATAAACTTGCAAGTACAGGACATTACTACTTCCTTTTTGAATACCATTATTAATCTTTATTGATCAAGTAAGATATCCATGATATAAAGCTTAGTATCAATATTATTATAGAAATAAAATGGCTTCTAAGAAATAACAGAACTTTGAACAAAATATTTAAACAGGAAAATTCTCTAAAAAAATAAAAAAACAAAATAATTAAAATGAGTGAAAGTGAGAAATATGATGACGAACATTAACCACTTGGAAATCCAGAATTTAAAATTTTCCGACACAAATTCAAATAGAAATATTATCTAAGTCGATAAAAGAGTTTATGTTCAAAATAGATACCTAACTGATAAAGTAGAAAAATTAGAAAAACTAATAATGTCTTTACTTGAGAAACAATATTAATAATCATAAGAAATAGAAGACAAACTGGAACAAAGAATTCTTTAAATTTAATAATAAATTCAGGTAAAGCCATTTTCATTTTAACAGAATTAATCAGATCCTATGGAAATAGAAAATGAAGCCTCAAATTAAAATAAACAGAAAACGTTTATTTAAAATAACTAGTAAATTTAAATTAAATAAGTGTTAAAGGAATAATAGGTTAAAAGAAGAATAAAATGCTACGAGTGCAATAAATAACACCAATGAAAATACTGCTACTAACTAAGCGAAATTTAAAGAAAGAATAAATAAGATATTTTTAGAAAACTATTAAGGATATATCCAACATAAAGTGGAAAAATTTATAGAAAAAAATTCTTTAATTCAAATCTTAATCCTTGGATAAATAATTAGAACGCTACGAGAAAGATCAAAACTATTCAGAATATTAAAGGATGGTGCACTAATGAAGTGCTACACCGCCTAACTAAGTCTAGTAGAAATTCAAGACAAACTAATAGAGACAAGCTAATAGAATAGGACAGGTGGCTGACTACTAAGGCTTTGGCAAAGCTTTTTAACTTTAACTTTATAAAATAGTTCAAGAGTAAGAATTAAGTTTAACGGAAGCCTTAGTCTTCTTAGATGATCTAAAAGTAATTTCCTATGTATGCTATCAAACATATTTTCTATATCAATTAAATTAGCATTTTTTTATCCTTGATCACCTACGATACTAATCAATTATTTATTAAACAGTGCAAGCTTATGAGTGGTAGAGCTTTTGCGTGAAATTCAAACTAAACTGAGTGTAAAATAGTTTATTAGCATATATAATTATAAAGTCTTTAAGTAATTACCTTATCGTTAATTTTTAGCAAAAGAATAGGTCGCCAATCACTTCAAATATTATTACTTCCTTATTTGAAAATAGGAAGTATATTAATTTTTTAAAACCATTTGGTATATTAAACGTTCTAAGCATAGTTTTATTATTTTCCATATGAATAAAAGTATTGGTTTACTAATCATTCAAAACTATAATCATTTGCTTCTATGTAATTCATAATCTTTAAGTATTATCATTAATCGAGATGTTGCCATAATTAGGAGATAAAGCATTAAAGTTGCCACAGAGAAAAGTAGGATTTTGATTAAAACTAAAGATTAAAAGATTTTCTAAGAAAGTTTAAAGCTTTGCAATAAGGTTTAGATTAGAAAAAGATAAAAAGTACTATAAGGTAAATAAACACTTTATAATATATTTTTCCTTTTAATTTTGAATTCCATTTGTTGATATATTATTTTTTAAATTAACTGAAAGCTTGTCTTAACTTTAATGAATAAAAAGTGAGATAGCTAATTAAATTTTAGTATTCTATTGAAAAAGTAGCAAGTAGAAAAGACAGTTATTAGCATTTAAACTTTAAATGATCATAATCTAAAAATTAAACCTTGCTTAACTTGGTGAATAAAGGATTAATAAAGGAAAATATTACCCTTGAATTTCAGATTGATGATTTTGTAGTAATTACAAGTAAAGAAGAGATATATTAATTTTCTATATTTTTATAGTTTCAAAGGCTGATTAGTGGATTATCACCGCCATTTAGAGTAGGAGTATTGATACTGAAGATATTACTATAGATTAATATATTTACTAAGGGATTAAGATCCAGTCTACTAAAGATTACTCAGAATTATACATTTAAAAATATGATGCAATAAGCAAGAGTATGTATATAATGGATAAGAAGGCTTAACAGTCGCCTATCTTTGTCTTTTATGAGTCCTGTTGCATAAATTTTGACTGGCTTTCATTTTATCACTTAAGGGTAAAATTTTTTATCGTTTCTACTTTCGAATATGAAAAGAAATTATGAACAGTCCAGCTTCTGATATAGGAAACTCTTTACAGTCAACTGGAACTTAAAATTTTAATTCTTTTATCAAATGCAAAAGATGTTTAAATTCTACGATATAAATAAAGATAGCCTATTTATTTTTTCTAGTTAATTTCCATTGAGAATCACATTAGAGATAAAATTAGAACATAATATCATTAAGAAGTTACTACGTAATAAAACAGACCACACAGATTTTCCGACTGCAGCTTAAAGGACTTTAGAATTTTCTTGAGATGAATTATACTAAACTTAACAAGAAATACAGGAAAAAATAATTTCAATCTTTAAGTTATCACTTAATTTTACAATTTTCAATATGATTCATATTCGTGACATTGTCCTGTGAACAAATATAATTTAAAAAAAGATGCCAGAATTCTTCGTGGCTTCAAAATAGAAGGAGTTAATAATATCCTAGAAAGGCTAGGAACAGGAAAAGGGTATCAAAAAGGTCACACACAGAATGAGTCTCTCATCTCTGAAGAAAAACCTAGGAAATAGACTAAAAATATAATGCGTTCTGAAGTCTCGAATCTCACCGAATAGCTATGACTAAAATGATGCTGGACCTCCAGAAAGAGGTCAAAAAGTTGAATAAAGACAATAAGAAGTTAATTAAAAAACTTGAATTTGCAGAGGAAATAATCGAGACTCATGACCTAAGAAAGAGCCCTTAACGCATATTTCACAAGACTAGAACAGTAAATCTCAAAACAAGCAATAGAAGCAGAAAGAACTAATCAACAAGTTAGAAAAAATATAAGAAAACCAGTACGAATTGCAGCATTAAACGGAATTGACAGAATAAAGGAATGTTCCAATGATAATTGGCGAAAATAGCTCAAAATCACGACCAAAACGACAAGTAAGAAGATACTATTGTAACTCTCAAAAGCATCTGTGGAAAAGGTGCTAGAAATTTCTCGATTTCAAGTAAGAATATTGAAAATAGTAGAAGTAGTTGGAAAATAAAAAGAAGAGATGATAGCAACTAAAAATATTAAGAGAAATATTATATGTAACAAATTTGGGGAAATTTACAAGAAAAAAGAAATCTTACATCTAGGAGAAAGAAGAATTTAAGAACAACATACATGGCAATGAGAAAAGTTGTAGAGATTTTAAAACTTTTATATTTAGACACTAGAGCATTCTAGGTGTTGATGGAAAAGAGATTGAAATATTCCAAGAGCACCAAACATTTAATTTTGTATTTGTATATTTATCCTATTAAAAATATTCTTTTTCATAAGAAATTAAAGACTCATTTTGGTATATCTTTTAATGTGCATTTTATATGGACTTACTTAGAAATTTTCCAAAATTTTTCCTGGCAAAAAATTAAAAAATAATAACTTATTACTTAATATACATAAGTAAACAGTGCATTTCTCCTAAATAAACGGTTTAGATCTTCAAATAAAATTTTCTAGAGGTATCTACTAAAAAAGAATTAAAATCGTAGGATAAAACACAAATAAATTACTTTGAGTCTAAAGAAAAACAACAAGAAAATACAAGAAGCAACAGTGAAATAATGGAAAACGAAAGGAACGACGCTTGAACTTTATGAAAATTTTTAAAATGAAATATCTGCCTCATAAAATTGCTTATTTCATTAGCATTTTTATTAAAGTGATTTTTCTTCTAAAAATGTGATGTATAGATAACCTTGCTATAGATTTATGTGAAAAAATTTTCTAAAATAAAAAAAAATTTGAAACGAATATTTCTAAAGAAACTTTTTAAAGAGGCTAAGAACTGATTTCGACTGATAAATTAAAATTTTTTAAACTTTTAGACGTGCAATTATTTTCCTGTAGTGTAAAATGTTGAGAAAAAGAGACAAATAAATTTACCTTTTCAGCTTTTATATCTCAGTACTACTAATATTACTAATCATATATTTGACATAAAATAATTAGATAAATTTTAAATTAAAAAAATCAGTTTACTCGCTGATTTCCGAATTTTGTTTTTATATTTCACTCTTAAGTAAAATTGTTAACGAATTTTTTTTTCTTATTATAAAAAATTTATCTTTCTAAAATTTATCTACTTCTAATACTCCCCATACTTTTATTCCTTTCTTTATTCCTTTTCTTTTTTTCCATCCACTTCTTAACGAATATATTTCGTTCCACCAATTCTCACTATTATAAAACATTGAGTGAAAAATGTTTTTGAAAATTTTCAAAAATAATGAATAAAACTTAAAATTTCTTTAACTAAGCAAATATAAAATTTTTAAAGGTCAAATTTTTTAATTTTTCTTTAGTAGTTTTAAAATATTTTTTTAATCAACTTTAATTCTTAAAATATTGTATGACTTTAAAAACATTTTAGCCTTTACAAATTTTTTTAATCTTTAAAATTTAATGAAATTAGTTTTTATTAATTTATTATTTTTAATATTTTATTTTTTTAATCATTTTAAAATTAATAATTCTGTTTCTTTTTTAAATTTTACAATTCTCAAATTTTAATTATTTTTTATAATCATTTTTTAATCAAAAAATATAATGCTTTAAAACTTTTTTAATTTAAATGAGTCTTTTATTAGTTAAATTTAACTATAATAGTTATTGAGACCGGAAACTCCTTTGCAGTTATACAACCCGACGTTCTTTTTTTTAGGAATACCGGAAATATCCTGTTGTGTTCCAATACAGCTGCGAGAGCTCCATCACTATAAGTAGCCAGGCTTCAAGTTCCTATCAAGAGCGGATAAACTCGAGACAGCATTCCCTTCAGAAAATGACTCTGACCAAGAACTTTCTAAACGATAGGAAAGAAGCTTGCAGAAAGTTTAGTCAAGAAGGCCAATCTCAGTTCCCACCTTCTATTTAATTATTAAATTAGTTTTTATTCTCTATAGACATTTTACTTTGTATTAAACTTAAATAATTTTAATATTTACTTACATTTTTTTTTATATTTAAATATTTTCTTACAAAACATCTTATTTCAATCAAAAATTTGTTAGCAAAATAGTATTAAAATATTATTAAAATCCCAGAATACCTTGCTATTTTCTTCATATCTTTTTCATTTTTTATCACTGTTTTTTGCCTTTTATTTAGCTTAATTTATTTTTAAATATTTTAACTTAAAAACATATTAATATTTAAAAACACTCTTATTAATTTATTTTAATCTTTTTATATTATTAATTGCATTTTATATGATGAATTAAGACTTTTAAACAAAATGATTATGTAAACAATAGCTTTTTAAATTTTCATATTATAAATATTAGCTTAGAAAGTTTCTTTGCTTTATCCGAAATCTTGAAAGAAATACTTCTGAAGATTTTGCTGCTTTAATAACACTTGAAAATTAAGTTAATGAAATTTATATTTAAATCCGTTCGTAAAAATTAACCAGAATATTATCTTCTATGTGGTAATTAAGATGTCTTTTAGATACCGCAGCTAATAAAGAGCATACTATCCTTACTAATTTAATTTTAATAATATAAATAATAATATAGTTCTTAATTTATTATTTAAGATATTTAAATATTTTTAATAATATAATATTTATAAAAGTATTAAGTTCTCTATCACTCTCACCAATTTATTACTACATTTATGAAATTCAAATTTACGTCCTAGTTTCTATAGATCACCTTACCCCCTTTTAAATTTAAATAATCATACATTCTAAAATATATGTAAACTAAACTTACCACCTAAATCAAAAGTAATTATAACTAATTACGATCTAATAAGTTGCTATAAAACATTCCTTACATGCTATTATAAAATTATTAAATACTTTCTATTTAATATTAAAATAAAGTTACTTTCATCTAAATTATATCCTTAAAATCATTATTACTAGCTTTATTTATAGATCAAATTTTAATTACTTTCTTTTAAAACATTAAATGTCAACTTACCCCCTTCATTTTAACTTTAATATCAACTTACCTAAATAATTTTCATATTAAATGTCTGCTTACACCCTTCATTTTCCCTTTAAGAATCTGCTTACATTCTTAATTTTCATATTAAATGTAAACTTACCTATAATAAAAGATAGATATTAAAGAAAATTACTCCCTTAAACAAAAATTGCTTAAATCTGAAGCTTACAATCTATAAATAGGAATATGTTTGATGAAATTTACGATCTATGTGTTAGAAAGATTTAATGTTAACTTACTATCTAATTGTTATTAATATTAAATGCTAAAATTACCCCCTATTTTAGAAGTAGTTAAAATTAAACTTACATCCTTTATATAAATTAATTTATCTCAATCTTACCTTTCTCTTTATTAACGTTATAAATTATTTACAGTCTGTATTCATTTATTATTAAATATTTAATTTTAACTTACTGAATTTCATTTCCAGTTATTCACCATTCGATAAATTATAATGTGCTATAGTTTTGCTTTCATCCAAGATAGAACTAATCTTAAAGAGATCCAAAGTTTAAGGTACCAATTTAGTTTATTTTTTTATTTGTTCCTTTATCTACTTTATTGTAGTCTCTTATTTAACCGAAAGTTGTAACTTTTTATCATTAGGAGATACGATAATTATCTAAATGCTTTGATTATTTTATTATAAGCATTAAGAAGTATACTTTTGCTATATGGCTTAAGTATTTTATCCTTACTATTGCTAGTTTTATTATATTTATATTAACTAAGGATAGATTTATTACTAAGCCTGAGAACTATATTAAGTTTATATCTATTCACCTTTAAAATCCTTTAACTGCGTTGTAAGCTTCTAGTTTTCTTCCTTTAATAAGTTCATTTATTTTTGAAAGTTAGTTATCTCCTATTTATGACTCTAAATTTATTAATTTAACTACTACAACTAGGATTAGTTATCATTATTTTCTTGAATAAGTGTATTCACGATGATCTTATTACTAGCTAACTCTTCATAGACTTTGGCTGATATCTAAGAAGTTTACTTCCCTATTCTTTAAGACTCTATCACTAGTTTTTGGATTTCTGATTCTAAATGAGGATTATTCAAGTTCACCCATAAGAGTTCCTAGCTATTTCCTTGCTAAGACATCTAGCTCTATTACATTTTTAAATAATTTAACTATTTCTTGATTATCTTACTATATTCTTTAAGTTCTTTTTATAAAGCTAAGCTATCCTTAAAAAAGTAGTCATTGACATGCTATAATACTTAAAAGATGAAAGTGGCTTTTTACTTTTCTAGCTAAGTGTGAGACTATTAGATTAAATTATGCTATTTTTACAGTTTAGCTATACTATCATATACAATTTTTTGCTTCAAATTTTCTAGTAACTGAGAATCCAATTTCCACATTAAAGGATGTAAATTATGAGTCACTTAGCAAGATTATTAAGCACATTTGATGTTCATGTTTTTTTAATACTAATCATTAGCACACTTATAGCAGATGTTATGCTTACATGGAAGCATTACAGGCATTAAAACCAATCCATCGAAGTCTACATTGCACGACTGGCATTTAAAAATCTAGGACATTTTAGTTATTATTATTTATAGAAAAATTACTCCTTAAACCTAATAACAACAATTAGGAAAAATGAGTAAATTTAACAGATTTAAACATAAACATCAATACCTAATAAATTAAGCCTTTTATTTTATAGATTACAGCTATTATTACTAATAGCTAAATTAAATATAGTATAAAGTTTAAATATTAATATTAAACTTAAAAATAAAACTAGCTAATAAAATTATTTAATAAAAGCATAAATTATATCTAATTATATTATAATTAGATAAGTTTATTAAATAACTTTAACATATATTTTAACTTCACTACATTCTAATTATCTAATATACTTTATTTTTTAATATACTTTATTATATTTCCTAGTTAATATTTAATTTTTAAATTAAATACCATACAACTTATTAAAATCAAATTAATAATAAACAAATTATTTTATTAAATTTACTTATAATCATATTAAATTGGCTAATATGGTTCTACCATTATTAGGCTATCAAGAAAAAAACCTTTTAATCAAATTTTAAATTGAACATATTGTACTAAATGGGGATTATGCTATTTTAAAAATTTTCTGGTATGTTAGGTTCTCTATTTTTGCATCGCTATCTCCATAAGACTCAATATGCTTATTATGAATACATATAATTCCCCAACCTATGATGAAGCGACTTTCTTTTTCAGTATTTTCAAAAAGTTTAGTCTTTCTTCAAAACCTTCCATATTTTTTGTATTTCCAATCAGTCCTGACCCAAAAAAAATGGCATGTGGAAAGTAGGATTGTAGCTAGTTTTAGAGGTTTTAAATATTAGTTATCTCTTATTATATAAATTAAAACTTTATTTATTAAAAATTAAAATAAATTAAAGTAGAATAATCTAAATAAGCATTTTTATTTATTATAGAAATTAAAACTAACAACATACAATTATGATTCCTAAATTTATAAATGCTAAATTAATTTAAATTTTCATTCTTCTTTATATAGATATAAATATTCTAAAAAATTAAATTTTACTTATAATAAAATACTAAATGCATAAACTATAAAAGTCATATATTAGCATAATATATTTAAATATTAATTATATTATCAAAACTTAACTAAACAATCAATTATTAAAATTTACATCCAAATAACTAAAATTTAGATTTTTATACTTATAAAAATTAACTTTAATTGCTTTATTCATTTTATATTAATAAATCTAAAAATAAAAAGGAATACAATTTAATTCTTATGGATATTAATTATAAGCAAAATTAAGAAAAATTAAATTCTAGTTAGATAAATTTTATTATATAAGATTAATAAATTACTCATTTAATATAAAAATAATTTTCAAATTATTCATTAATTTAATTCTAAAAGTTATGAAAAAAATAAAATTAATATAAGAAATTAAAATATTCTAAAATTAATATTTAGACTATTATTAGAAAAAATAAAAACTTAGAAATTTATAATTATTACAAATTACCATATTTTTAAAATCTTATTATTTATAATTATTAAGTTTACTTCGGTTAAAAAATTCTGAAAATCAATTTTGGGTAAATAGATAAATTATGATTAATTAGTTTTATTTAAATTATTAGTAAAGTTGTTAAAATGATATGTGATTTATATTAATAAGCTTTCTTTAAAAATAATTATTTATTTTACCTTTAAAATTATGATTTATAAAATAACTTTTCTTGAAACTCGTCAGAATTACGAATTTATATCCTCATAAAAAGAAATTGAAAGGGAAATATAAAATTCAGTTCACACTAATCCTAGATTGAACCCAATCATATCATAAAATATAGAATTCTTTCTGATATTTATAAAATTTGCATCAAAAGTTGAAACAAGTAGTAAAACTTAGTTTTTGTTTTCTCGTTATGTCCACTTCCTACTCGAATTCAGATCTTGTGGAGTTGGAATCATTTTTATATACAAGATAAGAAAGATAAAGTGTAAAGATTAGAGATGAACAGACATGGACATACATTAAGAAAGATTATTATCGCCTATGGCTGCAAAATCCACTTCGGAAAAACTTTAATCTACTTTTCTTAACGTTCAAGGGAAAAATAAGACTAGGTTAAGAAAAATACTCCGATATACGTTTTGTGCTCACCATTATTTGTTTAGATTACAAGGAACCTTAGTTCAAATTGGAAATTTGGTCAAATAAAATCTTAATTTTGTGTTTGAGACAGTTTTTCAGTCAATTCCCATTCAATTCTCTCATAGAAAAGATAAATTCATTACCTCGCCATTATTAGACTCATCCTTAAAGCCATCTTAATGCCTTAATATATGCTGCGATACTTTGCATCTTCTCTTAAGCTTTTCGTTTTTTAGAAAGATAAAGAGAAAGACGGTTATTATATAATTAATTAAAGTGGATATTATGAATGAAGGCATGAACAAGTATAGAAAATAATATTTTGTTACATTCAACTCGAACAGAAGAGAATTAGTCACTTACAAAGATATTAAAGTCGACTAACTGAAGTAAATGGATCTTTTAGAGAATAAATTAGACTCAAACTTGTGTTTCATGCAGATATGTCAAATTATCACTGTGAAAGGAAGCCACATTAATAAATCCGTCGGAAAATGGGTCAAATGTAAAAAAACTTTTAAGTAAAACTTCAACCTAATTTAATTTTAATTTAAATCGTTAATTTTAAATGAAATAAAATGATTAAACAAATATTATATAATTTATGAATTTATTGTACTAAAATATAAAAGAAATAAAATACTTTTATACAAATAAAGAAATTTAATTTTTAGCTTATTCCTATTTATTTATTTTATCTAATTTTTAATTTACTATTTTATTATATTAAATAATAAAATAGCTTCTAAGAAATAACAGAAGTTTGAACAAAACATTTAAACAGGAAAATAATCTAAAAAATAAAAAAGTGAAATAATTACAATGAGTGAAAAGGAGAAATATGATTGATATGACGAACATTAACCACTTGGAAATCCAGAATTTAAAAAACTTCCGACACAAACTCAAATAGAAATATTATCTAAATTATTAAAAGAGTTTATGTTTTAAAATAGATACCTCACTGATAAAGTAGAAAAATTAGAAAAACTAATAGCATCTTTTCTTGAGAAACAATATTAATAATCATAAGAAATAGAAGACAAACTGGAACAAAGAATTCTTTAAATTTAATAATAAATTCAGGTAAAGCCATTTTCGTTTTAGCAGAATTAATCAGATCCTATGAAAATAGAAAATGAAGCCTCAAATTAAAATAAACAGTAAACGTTTATTTAAAATAAGTAGTAAATTTAAATTAAATAAGTGTTACAAGAATAATAGTTTAAAAGAAGAATAAAATGCTACGTGTGCAATAAATAACACCAATGAAAATACTGCTACTAACTAAGCGAAATTTAAAGAAAGAATAAATAAGATATTTTTAGAAAACTATTAAGGATATATCCAACATAAAGCAGAAAAATTTATAGAAAAAAATTCTTTAATTAAAATCTTAATCCTTGGAGAAATAATTAGGACTACGTGAAAGATCAAAACTATTCAGAATATTAAAGGATGGTGCGCTAATGAAGTGCTACACCGCCTAACTAAGTCTAGTAGAAATTCAAGACAAACTAATGGAAACAAGCTGATAGAATAAGTCAGATGGCTGACTACTAAGGCTTAGTAAAGCTTTTTAACTTTTATGAACTACATTTTATCATCTATCATAAATGATTAAGTTATTCTTTTGATTTTTAAATTAATTATCTATATATAATAAATATACATTATTATAAAGTGGTATATGCTTTAAAAAATTTATTTTATTAATTTATTCAAAAAACCAGATAATTTTTTCCATTCTTAAATTTTTTTAATATAAGAAAAAATTGTGTTAATTAGGTAACATAATAAAATAATTTGATTAAAATTAATTCGAATATAATTATCTCTTATTATAATGAGATTAAGATTTATTTTTATATAAATAAGTGCAAGCCTACCTCTCCTAAATATTCATTTATTTAATTCTGCGTTTTCAATTTATTTAGTCGTTCATATCTGAAATTTCAGTTATCTTTAGTCAATCTTATGTTAAGACTTGTGAATTTTCTGAATCTAGATATTTTTATTATTTGTAAGTTCCTTCATTTATTACCATTCAACACTTGTAGGATATATCTACACTAAATTGAATCTGCTAATCTCATTTATCTTTTCATGTCCTTTTTGAATTTTTTCTTCTATGGCTTTGCACATTTATTTGCATAACTTTTCCTATGTGTGAGTTTAATTACAGAAGTTGCATATTTATGTCTAACATTAAAGACGTTTCTAATATATAATTTAATCTAGATTGTTTTTTTCAATATAATACTTAATACTCTTAAGGTATTTTTAACTATCCTTAGAAGTTTATTATCAGATCTATAACTTCATTAATAAAGAATGACTTTAGTTTGTAATCTATTTCTTGTGACTTTATAATTTTTAAAATCAACTATTTTTTTATAAAGTCTGCTTTAAATACTTGATAAGCTTGTAATTCTAAAGATTTGCATATATCATAATTAGTTCATATCAAAGCTTAGCAACTTTGAAACAATCTGAATCCATTTTCGATCAGATAGCTCAAAGTTTTAGCTTAGGCTCAATAAATTTCTCCAAATCATTTATTTCTAATTCCTTATTTCAGAAAAAGTTATTTTTCCAGGTTTAACTTGCTCTCTTCTTTAAATTATGCAATTTTAATTTTTACACTAGGAACAAGAACTTTTCAATAAGTTATTAAGTCTAGCAGCTGCAAGTTACTACTCTACGTACTCTCGTTCTTAACAGGTCATATTTGAGTGATATTAAAGTAAACATTAAGAGCATAATTATGTGTTACAGCTTTAGCATCTGATGTAGTTTTAAAATTCAGAAATTATAATATAATCCTTACATTTCTTACAATCTATAACTCTTTTGCATTACTATTTTAATGAATATTGCTTTATCTATTCCTTATATATTTCAAATACTTATCCTTAAGTGGCTTATTACAATATCGCTTTCTAATAAATTTTCATTGCAAACATTTCAAAATCATTTTTCCTTATTTTATCTTCTAGTCAACTAAACAGGAGTAGCACAAATAATGTCCAGATGATTCCATTTGAACAATGTCTTTATTTTGTAAATGAGCAATGTTAGCATGAACTATACTTATATTAATCTACTACTTCGAAATCAATTTACTAGTTACATTCGCATTAGAAAAAAACATAGGGAATCTTACTATAAAAACTAGGATCAATTTATAAAAGATTAGTGAAAGTTTCTTGAATCAAATAAAAGCAAAAGAAATGACCACAACGCAATTTGAAAATAAGACTTATAACTGATGATTATCGTAAGCATTTTACACAAAATCTATCTTATTAATCTTGCTGTTTAGTTTGTTCTTCCTATCTTTAAAAATAAAGATTCTTTTAAAATAAGAAAGTAAATTACTGGGTTAAGAAGTAAATCTACGAAGTCTATAAGGAGTTTGAATTATTTGATTGAATAAGGATATTTTTCTCTTACATTTTTATAGTTTAAGATATAAGTCCGAAAAAGATGTTTATTGATAGATTTTGAAGAGAATTAATGAATTCTAAAGTAATTAACTTGGATTAAATTACATAAAATAATTTACATTATATATACATCTATAGTTAGATACTATAATTATTATTTTAAATCCCATAACTCTTACTTAAGATTACTTTAATTTACTCTTTACATTTTATCTATTTATCATTTTTTTGCATTCCTCCTCTAAAATTTAGATATAATAAAGATATTTTCTTGCTAAGAATTTTAGTTTTTTAAGCATAGTTATATTTTGATTTAAGGTATATAAGATTCTTATCGTGCTTAGAACTTTTACTAATATGCAATTTGATGCAAATATATAACAATTTTTTAATAGAGACTTATGCATAGTTATGATACTCTACTTTAAAGAAAGAAACTATGAAAATACTTGTATAACTAAATATTAAGTCTAGGAATCAATGATACTCAAATCTTAACTTGATAGCCATAAATTAGTGTACTTTATTACTTAATCTCACTCTTTAAACATTCTTCTAAATAGCATGATTCTGCTCAATAAGCTTTTCAATTTAACTTGGTTCGCATTTCTGATTTACACTTAACTTCATTTTAAATAAGATTAAACTGAATCTTTTCATATTGAAATAAATAGATAAATAATCAAATAAAAGAGAAAGGTCTTATATGCTAAAAAATGCAAATAGTAGCTTCATTAAAGTCTAGTTTGAACTTAAAACTATCTGGCTGCCATAACATAACCTGATGTTTCTATTTATTAGCATAAACTTTAATAATATCCTGTAAAATGTCTTGTAGTTGTAGATTCTTAAGACCCATTCATAAATATTCTTCTAGTTATCATTAAAGAGAATACAAATCTTTTAGCTCATGCTTTAAATCACATCATTTTATTTAATTTTCTGAGAGAAAAATTTATTTTTTCCAAAAATGAGAATTTCTAAATCAATAAATAAATGAAATCCAAAATAAGAAAAGGAACACAATTATGATAAATAAGCATTTTAATACTATAAGTATAAATAATAAAAAATAAAGTATATGGTACTAAAATATTTTAAATAGTAAAGGATTCAACTTTTTAAAATAATTTCCATTTATAAATATAGCTTCAAATTAATTTCATATATAGAAGATTATAAATATTCTACTTTAATAAGCTAGTATATCTTAAATCAATTATGCTTAGCATCTTAATCAAATTTATACTTATTAGAAAAAAGCCTAAGCGTTGTGAATTTATACATTCACTTTAATTTACTTTCTCAACTACTGAAGCAGATATCTACTCTGCTAACTCTGTCTGCTTCCTTTTAAATCTTATTTCCAAGTATAATAATTAATTTTGGAATAAATATGAGCCACATAACAGATAAAAAGAACATAAATAGTTATATAAACTAAAGAGCTTAAATATATTATTTTAGAATATTAATTAGGAAAATATTAAAAATACATACTTCTTATATAAATAAGATAGATTTTTATCCTTTAGCTAATCTCAGCAAAACAGACAACAATTTAGATTTTTAAGTATTTTGCTTTAATTATCAAATGCATAACCTATAAATTTTATTCCATTCAAGACTTAAATAAAGAGCTATAACTCCAGATATTCATAAATAATAATAAATAAATTTGATTATAGAGCGCGTAGCACTCTCGTTGGTGCGCAGCTCTTTAAAAAAATGTTTCATACTGACAAGAATGTTTGTTACTGATAAAATTATCAGATACTGATAAACCTTGTTCAATACTGGTATAATTATTCAGTACTGATAAAAATGTTTAATACTGATATAATTATAGAATACTCGTAATCTTTAATACTTGCTGGAGGTCCAAGGACATGGCAGGATTGTGTCTCATTGCATCACTAAAGCAGAGGACGACATGTGTCAATTATGGGTACTTAAATTCCCCACCTCTGATGAACCTCGCAATATTATTTCTTTTTCGTTCCAGAATTAAAAATAAACGAAACCAGTGCCGAAGGTCTAAGAATCTTATGTCTTGAGGCCAAACCAAAGCAGAGGAAGACATAAAGTCGATTATGGGTACTTAACTTCCCCAACCTCTGATGAAGACGACCTTGTTGTTCACCTTCGAACAACTATGGCGGTTTTAAAATATTATATAATATAATAAAATTAATTAGAATATATTAGATAAGCAGCTACTATCACTATGTGTTTTACATTATCATTTTATGCTTAATAAATTTAAACTATAAATCTTATTTTCTTAACTTTACCTTCTTTGTTGATGTGTAAATAGGTAAGTATTGATATATTATTTTATTTTATATAAATGAGGTTTATTTAATGTGCTTAAATTAATAAAGGAGAATTAGAAGTTAAAGAGTATAAATAAAAGGTTTCTTAATTATAATTGGTTTAATATTGAGATATTATGCAGTTTAAATAATAAAACTTATATAAATAAGAAGCATAAAATAGTTTCTTTTTTATTTTAATTAAATGTATAACTCAGAAATTACTAAATTTAATTAATTATACCTAAGTATTTCAGATAAACTTAATATATTTAGATAAAATCTTTTTATATTTGCTTTTTTATTTTTAGACTTTAGCATTAAATCCTTTAACTAAGTTTATTATATTTTATAATAAATAATTATTTTTAAAATGTAATAAGTACTTAATATAGGATGTAACTTAGCTTATATTTAAAATTAAATTATAATAGTGCTAATATCTTCATACTATTATTTTAAAATTCCTTCATTTAATTATATTAGTTTATTATATCCTTAACTACCAATATCATAACCTATTCTTTAATTAAATTAAACCTATGTTTATAAACTAATGAAACAAAATACATAACTAAACTAATGATTGCTCAAGCATTATAATAACAAAAAATAAGCAAATATATTTTAATTTTTCTAAATAAGTAGAGATTAGAATATCTAACTTATGTAAAATTAATAAAGTTAGGGTAATTTATTAAATGCTTAAATCATTATATTTGATATATCTAGAATACTCTAAATTATAAGCTAATTTCTATAATTAAGACTTTATATATTTTAGTATTTTAGCTAATATCAAATCACTTTTATCTTCGCTTCTAGAACTAATCTTTTTTTTAACTTTGTGAAACAATAATTTTGTATTAATGAAAACTGAAAGAAAAAGTAAAGAGAAAAGCTGGTGAATAAAAAAGTAAGATTTTATTTATAAAATAGTTTATTTTTCTTGTAAGTCTTAAGATTTATCAAATATTTGAAAAAATGATTTGATATCTCAAGAGATGGTAGTATAATAAATTAATGTATAACTAGCTTAGCTTTTGTGAAATAATTCTATTATAAAAATAAAAAGATCTGGCTAAAAAATTATGAACTTTAATACTCTTTGCTTAATTTTAGTTTATATATTAAGTGTTAAGAAACCAAACAAAGTTTGCTTTTCTAAATATAAATCTTAATTAGAAATAGATTTAAGTTGCAACTTTAATAGAGGATTAATAATCTAAAGAGATAAATTTAAGAAAAGATAGACAGATTTATAGATTGTCTAGATTAATAAAAATATGAAAGTTAGAAGAATGTATGGTAAAATGCTTTTCTGGTTTTATTTTAATTTTATACTGAATTTTAAAGAAGAAATTATCAAATTCTACTTTTAAGAAATTTGATACCTTTATTTTTAATTATAAAATAAACTGAAAGGTGGATGCTTAAAAATCTAATTATTATTTTAATTCGCTCTACTGAAAATTAATAGCAACTTGAAAATTAATTATATCCAATTTCTTAGAATAGAGGTATCAGATTTTCAAATATATAGCTATTTAACTTTAATAAATTGATTAGTTATATAGAATGATAAGGCTTTAGCTATTAAAAATTATTATTGTCTAACGCTTAGAGATTTTACAAAATATAAAGTTATAAGCAATAAGCAAAACTTTTAGAAAACTTATATATAATTACTTCCCTAAAATAGGATTATAAAAGGGTTAATTAAAAATATGAAACACTACTTACACAGTTAGATCAAAAGAAGCTAGCTATTAAAAATAATAACCATAATATTTACAAATATCCTTCGTTTCTTTAAGTATAAAATACTTATTTTAATAATAAAATTTACTTTTAGATGATAAGCTTAATCTATTTAGTACTTATTCTTAAGATAATTTTAGAATTTTAATTTTTTGTTTACAGCTTAATTAATAAATTTCTAATAAATGCCATCATATATTTAAGTATTAGCTTTATTTATTATGTAGCTATACTTTAAACCACATTTCTTCATTTTTGACTAAGTGGACAGTATTTTACCTTTTATTTAGGCAAAAAATTCTTGCAAATAAGCTGAAATTAATAAGCTGGTTTACTTAAATGTTTGATATGCTTTTTTATGCCTTCAGATAAGTAAAGGAAGTTGAATAGTTTGTTTGCTATATAAATGATTTATTATCTTTCTTCAAACAAAATCCTTTATAAAACCTTAAAAAAAGTTTAACTATATCTATATAAAATTGCCTTAAATTTTAGCATAAGATACGAATTATGCAATAAATACACATTAGAACTTATTGCAATATCAATCTAAAAAGAAACTATAAAATTTCTTTAAAAAATAAATAAATATAGATTATTATTATTAATTAAAAGAATCTATTTTGATATAAATCTTTCAAATTCCCTAAGATTAAATTTTTAATAATGCTAATTATCTTTAAACATTTTATTTTCACAAGGAAGCTTAGTTTGTAAACCCTAAGTAAATTCTGTTTATAAATTATGAATTATAGAAGATAAAATGGATAAAAAGTATAAGATGATATTACAAAAAGTGTATTGAAGTAAGTAGAGATAACTTATGGACGTTTTCTTAATAATAAAGTCAAAGAAAAAATAAAAATAGCAGATTCATTTTAATAATTTTGGGTAATCTTTATATTTCATAATTAAAATAGAAATTATTAATTTTAGATTACGTAATCATTACGTAATCTCATTACGTATTTAAGTCTTAATGATTTAATCTTTATAAAATGTTGATAACGGAACAGAAAGTATAAGCAGAGATTTGTTAGTAATGGACTTTGGGTGGTAGAAAATATGTGAGAGTAAACTGGACAAAGTAGGAGGATTATTTACTGAGTTAGATAGTGAATACTTCAAGTAAGAAAGTGATGTGGGCTAAAGTCGCTAGAGATCTAAATTCTGATTTTCATAATAATGAAGTTCGAATAGGAAGATAATGCAAAAAGAGATGGTTATAAGTTTTATTACCTCTCAAAAATTTTGAATGAACTGAAGAGAAGGAATAGATAATGCTCAATCTTTACAATAAATTAAATGAGGATAAAAAACAGTTATATGAAGAATGCCAGAAGGAGATACAAGGACTTAACAAAGACTAAGTTAAAATTCTGTTAGAAAACTTAGTTGAAAAATACAATCTTAAAAATAATTTTTAAGAAAACCTAACTACACTCAAAATTAAAAGAAGTCTTCAAGAGTAAGAAGAAGATCAGGTAATAAAGAAGCAAAAACTTAGTGAATTAAGTGTAAAGACATTGTGTGGTTCATTAGCTTTGAACTTCGTGTGAAACATTTTTAAATGTCTCTTTATTTACATAATTAAAACGCATGATTAGGTATAAATGCATATGAATCTAAATAAATTGCCATGTATCAAAGCATTTCATTTTATTTTTTTATATTTCTCATAGATAAGTAATATAAAATTCCAATGTATAGGATTAATTATAAAGCAACAAGTTTTAAAATATATAATTTAGTCTATGTATTCATTAAGTTTATTATATGAATACTTATAAAGCAGAAATCCTTAAATAGTACCAAACTTGAAGTTTATTATTTATTGGAACTAAATAGAGAGATAAATAAATATCTGGAAATTCTATGTTGTAAATTAGTTTGCTTCCTTTATTATGATGATTTAAAATTTAGATATTAGGGGTATTTTAAGGAGTTACAGAAGGAATAGGAAAACATTTTTTATCCTTATGAAAAATAATCTTTTAAAGTATAGAAAAATAAAATCTTTCATTATCTTAGCTAAAAACGCTTATATTTTTAAAGTTATTTTATGATTATCTTTAAATAGAAAAATTAGAAGCGCTGCTTAGTTATAATAAAAATACTTAAGAATATCTTAAAATAATTTCTTAAAATAATCACTTTAAATAAAAGTATAATACTAAAATAAGGCTATAATTTTCAATCTTCACTAGTTAATTATCTTTTTATTAGTTTTTATCTACTTATTTGAAAAATAGAAACTATTAAAAGCAAATAGATTATCAATTTATTAAACTTTTTTAATTCTAATATATGTTAGCTTTGCTATTTCAATAAAAGATTTAATATTTTTTATGCTTTTTCTATTTATAAAACATTTAAATCTCAATCTATTTTTAAGTTATTCATTTGAATATCTTCAAATAGTGTTATAAAATTAATAAATTAGTCTTTTAGTACTAGAATAAACCAAAATAAGAAGCTATTACCAAATTTTATTTAAAATTAATAATTTAATAAATTTATCTATATTATAAGGGCTTGTGCTTTTATATATACCATTGACTAAGTATTTTAAAATCAGCTAATTTTTAGAAGTTGATGTAATATTTTTTAATTTGTCTAATTAAAAAAATCAACTTTCCTTTTACTTTTTCTTACGAAATTTTAAAGAAATATTTCTATCATTCTGCAAAACTTAAATATTAACTATACTTCAATTTATTTTGATTCAAATAACGTTGAATAAAACTTTAATGAGAAATCCTAAGATAATTCTTTAGTATTTTTATAGTAATTAAACAAATAATAAAATCATAGATATTACCCTAAGACATTAGTAGGGCAATTAAAGCTAGCTTGCTTATGTAAACTTTCCTTATTTTATAATTTTATTAGCATTATTAAAAAAAGAGCTTTGCACCAACAAGGTGCTACGCACTATAATCAAGTTTACCTATTTATTTTAAAGGTTTTTTAAAACTTTACAAGCATAAGTATACTCAAGATAGAAGATAACTTTATATTCTTACCTAACTTAGACAAATATATTTAAGTTAATTAAAGTATACATAAAATGTTTCTAGTAATCAAATTTATTTTCATAAATATAATTAAAAAATAATAAAGGAAATTTACTAATAAACTCCTGAATATTTATTAGCAAAATCTTAGAAACAATTTATAAAATAATTAGCTAACAGTGAAGTTAATATATATGAGATACTTATATTTCCTTTATCTTTTTATGCTATTTTTGTTAAATAAAAATAGAAATAACCTAATGCTAGATAACTTAAATTAATTTAGCAATCTTATTCTAAAATTTAACCAATTAAGTTAGACTTAATTTTTTATTAATAGAAGGAGAAATAAAATTACTCTAATATTTCCTTAGATTTAAAATACTGAAGCTAATAATTAATTTTTAATATCTAATATCTTTATAATTTATTTAAATGTATACAATAAATTTTAGTTATTAAATTATGAATAAACTAACAGACTAACACTTATAAACTAACTTTTATAATGATATATCAATTACATAAAAGCAAAAATATGTATAGCAATAATTGAATTTTCCTTATAATTTATCTCATATAGATGTAGATGTAAGAAACTAATCTTAACTGGTATAAGATTAAAAAGTATTTAAATAAAAAATAAGATATTATAGTAAGTTAATATATTAGATATATTATATACTTTTATTTAAATTTAACTTTAAGCAAATATTATAACTCCACATTAGTCTAGCTGGTTAGGATATTCGGCTTTCACCCGAAAGACCCGGGTTCGAGTCCCGGATGTGGAACTTTTGTATTTTATTTCAAAAATAATAATTGTTTAAACACCCTGCTTAAATGATTAAGCATTTAAGCATTTAATAATTAAATATCCAAGCATCTAAAATTTACTTCAACTAAGCCATAAATATAATAATAATAAGCTAAAATAATAAGCAAATTTAATTTAAAATTGGAAGATTAATTAAAATTATAAATTTTTAAGTTTTAATAAAAGAGATAAATATTATTTAGATATTCTTACAAATGAATAGTTTAAGTATATCAAGAATAAATAAAGAAATAAGTTTAGTATTAAGTAATTAAAAAACTAAAAACTAAATAAATTATTTTACTTTTTATTAGTTACTAAAAAGGGAGATACAAATCAATTTTGAAGATCTACAAATGTTTTATAAATAAAAATTGTGTTATTTTAGTTTAAAAGTGACTATTAAAACTAAATTATTGAAATAAATTTAAAATAATTTTAAGATAAACTTAGTAGACTAAATAAGTATTTCTAAATTAATAAAAAGAAACCTTAAAATAGATATGCAAATTTATTAAAAATTTATTTGATTATCATCTGAATTATTTTAATAAGATTATAAAAATAAAAGATGAAAAGGGAATTAATAATTATAAGTGGATGATCTGTTATGCAAATTATCTAAATTTCCTTTCACAATAATTAAAATAATAACATTGAAAATATAGAAATAACTAACTAATATCTAAGCTTTCGATAGTATTTTACTAGCTTAAAATAAAAAGATTCTTTATGAAATTCTATTATTAAACAGTATCCCTATAGAGCAAAGCTAAAGAGATAATTTGAAAGCTAAAAAGTATAAAATAATAACTATCCAATGAAGTTTATAATAATATTTCTAAAGAAAAGGTAAATATGATAATTAAATTTAAATTTAGAAATAAATAAAGGAAGATTTAAATAAGCATTCCATTTAATAGAAATATAAATAACTTTCTTTAAAAAAAATTATTTAATTGATAGAAATAATTTTGCTTTAATTTATTAAATTATTTTTCTTAATCATTATAATTATTTTTCCAATTATTTTAATTTTATTTTGTTTTTAATAGTTAAATTTAAAATGTTTTAAAGGCGTATTATAAAATATTACTCTTTAATGTTAGATTATTTAATTTAAAACTAATTTAAAATATTATAATTTAATTCTTGAAAAATTTAAATAAGTTTATTTTAAAGTTATTTTCTATTTAGCAAATTAAAACTATCTTGATTATGTTTAACTGATATCAAATTTTTTTAAATTTTATATTTTTTAAATAAGTTAATTAAATAAAAAAATCAAATTTGAAATTAAGATATTATATCTTATAAAATATTTAATTTTTATTTTTAAATTTGCATCAAAATTGAAAATTAAAATTAAACTTTACTATTTTATACTAGTATTATTTGAAAAGAGTGTTACTTTAATAGTTTAATAAATTTATTTCTGAAAATTAGATAATTTTATATTTGTCTAAATTTAAAATTAAATCATAATAAGTTTGAGAGTTTTTGCTTTATAAACTATTTATAATTAAAGTTTATAATCAGATTTATTTATTTAAATTAGTTATTTTTTAATTAATTATTTAACTTATAGTATTCACTTACAGAATATTTTAAAGGTTAAATAAATATAAAATAATAAAATATATTTGAATAAAAAAGAAATAATATATTAAGTTTAGAATATCCTTAATTAAATCAAATCTTTTTATAATTAATTAAATAAAGTTTCTTTTTAGTACAACTAAAATTATATTTTTATTTAATAGAGTAAAAGTTTTTTAATTTAATATAACTTTTTATTAAGCTCTTAAATCAAATTTATAAGTAAAAATTCTTAGATTTATGGTGAAGAAAAAGCAATGCTAGCTTAATAATCTTAAATTTATGTAAATTCGAATCTTATGCTAATAAACTATTATTTTATATAAGTTTAAAATGGAATAATAGGTTCATCTTTCAAAAAACTAAATAAGAAAGCAAGAAAGCAAGCGACGAAAGAGGAACTAAAAAAATAAAAACAATAATAAGAATCTAGCTCTTCACCTAAGGAAAAATAATGATAGGTCCAGCTGAGTCAGTTAATCCACAAATTTAGAGTAACGACTTTCTTCAAGATTAAATTGAAAAAATGAAAGCAATGATCACTAAATAAAATGAAATGATATTCAATTACAGAGATCGAATTCGAGAACTTATGGATTGCATCGAAGATTAAAACAACGAATTAAAAATATTGAGAAGCTAACTAATAAAAAGGAGTTTAGTTACAGAATAGTAATTATGAGAAATATCATAATCAAAATTTAAATAATCTCAATGTATGATTATAGAAGAAAATCCAACCCAATTTTAGAATACAGAATAAAATAAGCCTAGTTAAGAATAGGCAAGCACGGATTTAACTAAAGAATTAAACAACTGGAAAATAAAATATTTAAAAAGAAGAACACTGAAAAATAAATAAAAAATTGTTGGTATTGCTACTCACGGAATCACTTACTAAGACACTGCAAAGAACGAAAGAATTTACAGATAAGAGAAAAGCAGAAAACATGAAGAGCTTTAAATAAACTATGGATTACTGAAAATGGAGTTTACAGACAAAGACTTTTAATAGGCAACAAAGAAAATTAACAGTGGTAACCATCCACTTACAAAAAAGGTCGGGGAAGACTTACCACGTAAAAAAATTGATCTGCAGGTACCTGGTTGAAAGCCCAGGGATAGTAAACTTTTATTTAAAAAATATATTAAGCAGTGAGAATTTATTTATTATTGTTGTGATTTTTAATTCTAGAATGATTTTAATATATAAAATCTTAGTAGTAGTTAAGTAGATAAAACAAAATTGATTATTTAGTCTCATATATATTCGTTTACTCAGTATAAGTGTTTAGTTAAGTTAATAATTTATTATTCATTACTAAATTATACTATTTTTCTTAGAAATTTTTATAATTTTTCCTTATAATTAAAATTTCTTTATAAATTGAGAATCTGATTAAGAATACATAATACCAACTATAAAAGCTTTATAAAATTTTTATTATATTATAATATAAAATGGATGTCGGCCACGTCAGACAAATTAGTAGGTAATCTGGTGCAGTGTATACTGCATTACGAATAATCTCGCACTAGAAGCCACCACGGGGAAGGGTGGATAAGCTCCGTTGAGAAATACCTAACTTATCCCGAGGGTTCTTTCTAGCAGTATGAAAGTTTGACTGGGCCTTTTAATTACCGACTTAATAACTAATTCTTATTTGGACCTTATTCAAGAAGACTGAAGCATTTTACTCAAGATTTTAGAATAAATTTTAATAAGATTCCCCATTTGGAGAAGCTGACATGACTCGTTGGACCTCTAGAATTTTTACAAGAAACATGAGAACATTTCTCTTAATACTAAATATTAATATTGAAAGAGCTGCGTTCCAATGAGGTGCTACGCGCTCTATAATAATATTTATTTATTTATTTATATAATTTGAAGTTGAATTATATTATTACTGATAATAATTTAAATGGAAGATAATAGTTTAAAATAGTTTAAATATAAACTAAATTAAAATATTAATTACACAATTAACAAAATAATAAACTTACTAAATATTTATCTATAGCTTTTCTAAATTTCTTTATTATAGACATATCTATCTAATTACAATATTAGTAAACATTATCCTTCTCTAATAATATCTATTTATTACATTTTAAAATATTTAAATTAAATAGTTAATATAATATTTCTATTTAATATTTATACTATTTATTATTTTTTAATATAAAATTAGAATATTAATGTAAAGCCTGTAGAATACTCCTTTCAATTAAACAGTTATTATATTAAAATCATTATAGAAAGAAAGTAGAATAAATATACATTACCCAGACGCCTTTATCTTATATTCAATTTCATATGTACTAGGATAGAAGCTGTAGCTAATACATGCTTATATTTAATAAATAAGCTCTCTTTTTATTTAGTCTTTCTAACTTAAAAGAAATAGAAAATATCTTATTGTATTTTCTGACTTAAAATATAGATAATTTCTGCAAAACAAATAAATTTAAATAAATGTATAAAAAATAAGAAGATGCAAATTATTAAATTATTTGATTAAATTATACACATAACTATATTAATGTTTACTTAGAGTTTATTTTTAAGCAAATGCTTAAAGAAAATAATTAAGAATAATATTAAATTTGATTTAAGGTATATAACTATTTAGACTTATTTATATAAATTAAATTAACATTCTTTATTGTAATATTTTTATTTTATTATAAAATTAGAATCTTTTAGATGTAAAATATTAAAAAAAAGCTATTTATTTGCTTATTATTAATACATATTTGCTTATAATTAAACAAATATTTTTTTAATTAAATTAAAGAATAAATTATATTATATTATCTGTCTAAGTAAAATTAAATAAATTTTCTTACGTTTATATTAAATAAATCCTGAATATAAGTATAACTAAAAAATGTAAATATAAATGCTTTATTACATAATATCTTATTTTTAAATTAAAATTAATTAATTATTTTCAAAATATAGTCAATCAAATGCTCTTATAAGTTATCATACCCATTTAGATTGCTGTCATTCCTATATATTCCTTTAAATAATTTTACAATTAGACTTGCATTTTATTTTATTGCAAATCTACCATTCAACAACTTAAAATAATTAAAGTAAAATAGCTAGAAAGAAGAGTAAGATGTACTTTAAATAGCAAAATTAATAAAGAAGCATGATTAAAAATGATTAGTTGCTTTTATTACTAAATTAAATTAAAAAGTTTAAATTGGAGTTTAGTGAACTTGGAGGACTTTCAACCTCGTGTTCACAGGACCAGTTTGATAACCTGGCTGGAACCAGCTCCCTTCAGAACTCTTTCTTCAGTCGCCTTGGATTGTGTACCACTTTGGTTTGTAGATTTGACCTCCTGACGGATAAAATTAGTTACATAATTCTCGTCTAATCTTATCCTAATATTAGTATTATTATTTTTCTTATTATTTTCTATTCCAGTACTATTATTTAATTAATTTCAAATTCTAGCATTGTCTATATTTATGTCCAGTTTGTTTGCATACAAAGCATCTTGGTTTTCTCCTAATTCATTTCTTGTCTGGGCTCCTCGGTAATGTAGTAGCTCCTTCTATATCCATTGGATCTTGAATTGTCCTAACTTTGAATTCCTACTACTGTTGCTACTTGCTGTTCTCTTCAAGCACAGTTGTTCTCTGCTCCAGCAATCCCATTTCCCTGAAGAAAGTGTTTTGCTCTCGATCGTAGACTTCCCAGAAGCTTTCTTTTCATTCCTTGAGTTCAGTAACTTAATTTTTTAGAGCTCTATTCTCTAATCGTAGCCTCTTTACTTCCTCCTTCAGGTCAGCGAATGCGACTAAAATTTATATCTGTTCTTCCTGGAACTATGGCATCGCAAACTCTCGCAAAGCTGCTGCTTCTTGCGTCTCCAGCGCCTTTCTAGGTCCTTCCTCTTCAGTTGGTGTCATAGAGGTAGCCTTTTGGCGCTTTTGTCCCATCTTTTAGGTTGGTCTGGAAGGTCCTAGTTGATTCTATTATTCTTGAAGGTTTTGAGAAGAAGATTATTTCTAGGAAGAAGATGTGTGAGTTAAAGATGAGGGTTCTTACTTTCTCTCCCCTTTTTAGGAGGTGGTATAAAAGCCTTTCTTGAACCCTTCTACCATTTTTATTTAGTTGCTTTTATTTATTTAAATCTGAAGTTTATTTTTAAAATTACAATGAAACTAACTTTTATAGTAAGTTTCTTTTGTAATTTGTATATAAATTAAAAATAAAATAGAAATTATAATAATATGCAGGAATATATCAAATGTAAAATTTGCTGCTTGGTTTACGATATTGAAATGAGAAAACCGGTTATTCTAGCATGTGGTCATACTTTTTGCTTAACATGCATTAAGTAGAAATTTTCAGGCGATGAGTATTATTGTCTCTTGTAATGTAAAAATCAAATAAAAACTTAAAGATTAACCCTTAACAATCAACTATTTGATATAGTTAAGAATTTAGCATCATAATAAAGCCAAGTATTAGACTATACAAATGACAAGGAGATTAGCCAGTATAAAGAAAGGATAAGCTAAATATAAAATAATAACATTGAATGGAAAAAAAAGATAAAAGATGCGAAGTTTGCCTTCAATAATTTAAATCAAATGTGTGAAAAAATTGTAAAGGAAATTACATCTGAGATTCTTTTTTAAAACGAAATAAATTAAAAAGAGGTATAAACCTTATATGATTAATATTGTCGTTATATGATTCAAGAAGAAGATTAAACAAATTAACGACTATAAACATATTTAAATAAGTAGCCTAGCAACTATTAAGAAAAATAAGCATGAATTTAAGAAGTTTAGTAGCATTTGAATTAATATTCATATATTACTGAAAATTAAATCCATATGCCTAGCTTTTAACCTAATTAAGAGGAACTATAAAAAGCAAAAGTTTAAATAATAAATCTGTTGTAATTTTCTAACATAGACTAGATATGAAAGCTAAAACCTTAATTTAAAGTTATAGAAGAAGCTTAGTTTTAAGAGCCAAAGTAGCAAAATAAATAAGAGAATAAGTAAGATAATAAATAAAGAGAATATGTTGATAAGAGGCAGTATAAAAAAGTTAGACGATTAAAATAGCCTTATGAAATCTTTGTTAACAAATAACAACCTCCTTAAGATTTCGTATAATAGGGAATGAACTTAGCTATGAATTAGAATTTTAATCTTTTGCATATTATTGGAGATTAAAAAAATATTGATAAAGCAAGATGGGTTGGTTACTAACTTGCTTAGGCATTGCAATTTTGATTCAAGTAAGATATAAGTTAAGTTCATATAACTTAAGAATGGGAACCTATTAATAAAAATTCTGGATTATAAAACATAATAGAGGAATCTAATTTTCAGCGTTTGACGCTTATTTTGGCAAAAAATAAAGTAGGAGAAGGATGGCAGCCATATTATGCAGCTAATTAGCCAAATAACATCATTAATGATTAAAATATAAGAGATAATTTCAATTCAGAACGAAATTATTAAATAAACTACAATTAGTATGATAGAAGAGGAAGAAATCGATTTTAAGGTGATAGAAGATTCAGAAATAGAAATAGTTTAAATAATTTCGCTCATATCTCGGATAATCAGTAAAATTATCAAATTTCATGAGATAAATAAGAAAATTAAAATTCATAAAGTTGGAGGGAAAATTAGGATTAAGAACCGTTTCCTAATTGAAGCTATTAAGAAGAAAACTAAATTTAAGGTAATTTTACTTGGAATAATGAAAACGTTTGGGAAAACTCTAACAATAGGCAAATTAATAAACCTGTTTTATCTTTTAATTAGCTAAAGCAAGATTTACAATAAAATTGGAAAGATTAAGAAAGTAATGATATGATTTCTTAGAACATTTATTAAAATAAATGAAATCTATAAGATTATCAAGAAAATGAAAGTCAAAAGTAAGAGTAGATTTAAAGTCAGCAGATGATATAGGAGAATAGGGATCGATAATATCCTGGTATTTCTGAAAATGCTCAAATCAATTCTTATATTAAGGGAAAAGACCTCTTCGAAAATTGAAAAATTAATTTTAGATAATCATTTATTTTTAACATTAAGCTAAATATAAACCTATTTAATAAAAAAATTAATAAGAAAATCACTTTTGAGAATTCCAAGTAAGTTGCATTCACAATAAATTGTTCATATTTAAAAAAATTAAATATTTTTTTAACTGAAAGCCGATTTAAAATAACTAAAAAATTTTAAATAGTTCCAAAAATAAATTTAGTTCAAGTAATTTTAATTTCATAGAATGAATTATTTTTATAATTTTTAGCTTAATTTATAGAAAATTAAAAATTATTCAATTTTTTTTAATTTCTCCGAATCATGCCTTGCAAATTTTATAAGTTTATATATGTTTATCTATTTTAGCAAATATAACTTGCTACTATATTTTTATTTTTCATATAAATGAAATTAGAGTTTATATTTAATTAAAATGAAATTAATAAAAACATAAATAAAAGAAATTTATTTTTTGCTAGATTTTGCAGACATAATTTCTTTAATTTTAGGGATATTAAAAATATTTAGAAATAATTTTAATTATAAAGGCTTTCTAAAAGCATTTTCATTTAATAAATTAAAAGTTGCTCTTATTTTTAAAATATTATCTATTTAATATTAGATCTTGCTAATTTTAACTTTTCATTCATAACTAAATTTTGAAATGAGCAAAATGACTAGTATATTTGTAACTCATAATTAAGATGACTCTTCGAAATTAAAGCTTTTCATTAATATGACTTACTATAAATACTATATAAATGTTCCAACTAAATAATTAGAACTTATACTATCATTATATTTTAAATCAGAACTAGATTATCTTTTTACATTAATAAGTATTATATATTTATCAAGGGATTTTAAAGAAGTATCTTTGATAATAATTTCTTTTAAATGATTTACTATTTAAAACTTTATACTTAATGAACTATGAAATTATTATTTTCTATTACTTTAGCATATTTACTCTTTATATAATTTTTATACTCTTGCTTAATTGAGAAAATAATAATATAACTCTCTTCTCTTCATACTTCTATACTCTAGATTGAAAAATAATCCATTCAATTTTATAGCTAGTATTTTTTATTGCATTCAATTACAACTTATAAAACTATATAAACCTAAATCAAGGTAAAATGGAGATCAGCAAAAAGTGAACATTTTGTAAAGAAATATTAGAAGATAAACAAGATTAATAGAAAACAAATAAATCACCTCAATCTTCTTCATTGAATCAACATAAAAAACTAAAAGGTACTAGGGCGATATCTCATTAATTAGATAAGAAAACTAATGACAGGCATTGAGCAAATTAATTTAGAAGTTATACATTTAAGGAAGCAAATTGTCTAAAATAAAATTTTAATAGAAGAACAGCTTTGACGTTAATCTTAAATAACTAAATAGAGGAAGTTCAGTAATTACTGAAGAAACTAAGACTGATATTATGATTAATTAATAGAATACTTAAATAGAAATTTAAAGAACTGAGATAGCAAAAGATTGAAAAAACTTGAGACCTTTATTCTTCCGAAAAATAAACAGAAATAGAGGATAAAGAGGTGTCGATATTGCATTTCTTATCAAGATTTAATAAAGCAATACTCTGATTTTTAAAGACTTAAAGAAAAGAGGACTAAAGTACCTGAAGAGAGTTAGCAAGACTCTATATAAATAACAGCAATGTCTAAAAAGAAGATTGAATATATTCTCTAATATTGTTGTTTAATGGTACTTTTTTGTAATTACAATACTTAACTCTTTAAATTAATAAACTTAGTTCTTTTGTTCAAAATTAATATAAAAAGTTATTATTTAAAAAGCGAATCTTTATTTAGTTTATCGATTTGGAATATATTTTCCTTGAAATTAAAATTATTTATCTTTTGCTGGAAATAAGAAAGACTTAAGAATTAGCTAAATTATTAGTAATTTTTTGCTTATTGTTTAATATAAAAAATTTTAAGAACTTTTCTCTTAAAATATTTTAATAATCCAATCCAAGCTAAAAGCTATGAAAGAAATAATAAACTAATAAGCGTGCTTTTGCAAGAATTATATATCCAATTTTCTTGCTGTTAATTAAATTTTACACTAATTCATAAATAAAAAGTTAAGGTAATAAATAGCTAGATAATCTTTAAATTATTTAGAAACATTTTATTCTGAAATCACTAATAAAATTTCACTAAAGGACTATACTAGGAAAATACGAAAATGTTAATATTTCATTTAATAAATAAAAATGAAAATTGGCTATAAATTATTTATGATAATATGATATGAAGTGATGTCAACTACTCTAATAAATAAACTTTTATGTTTACTGCAGGTATTTTTACAATAAAAATAAAATGAAACAATCTATTCGTCTTTCCAGAATCAAATTAGAAAAGCAAAAAAAAAACAGCGAGACAATTGTAGAAAAATAGTAGATCAAAGATAATTCAAATTCCTCATCAGAAGGGAAAATTATAGTCGGTACTATAGAGAAGAATCCAATTAAGATTGAGGAGAATCAGAACTCTATTTCTAAAGTTTATTAAATGAAAAGAACAATCTAAGAATATCAAGAAACAATATGCAATCAAAGAGAAAAAACAAGAGAATTGATGAATTTCATAGATAATTAAAATAATGAGATATTAATAATAAGACGTCAGCTAATCTAAAATAATTTAGTCATTGAATAGAAACTATACGAACAATCTTAAACTAATTCTAAGTAAAACAAAGGTATGATTAATGAAAAAAATTAAATTAATCAAACGTTATAGATTAACAAAATGATGAAAAGATTAACTATGATTTTATGAAAAGAATTAAATATCTTGAAAAAAAATTATTTAAGAAAAAATTTTAGAAAAAGAAAACTAGATACTAATGGTAAGGCAAATCAAAATGACATTAATTCAAAAATGTTATGACTGAAAGAAGATTTAAGTTAGAGAACAATAAAGAACATGAAGAACGATCAGCAAGTTTTGGATTACTTAAAATGGAACCTACAAGAGGAAAATATTTCCAGGAAAGGCAGAAAATTCTTTGTGGTTACCTACATAAAAAAACTTGGTTGTGATATCCATCCACGTAAAAAAATGGCAGCAAGAACCTGGTTGAAATCCCAGGGGAGAGCAAAACTTGAAAAATTTTTAGTTTGCATATATAAGTTTTAGCATTATAGAATAATAAAGTTACTTTATGTGATTCTTCTGTTTATTTCTATATTTTAAGAAAGTTTATTTATTAATACTAACCTTTTACATCACTTTTAGCTCTCTATTAATGCCAGATTTGATTATTATTTATTGATATTTTATTTTAAAGGGAAATATTAAAATATGAATGTAAATTTAATTAAGTAATAAGTACTTTATTGTTGATATTATGATTTCAATGTTGTAGAAAAAAAATGGCAGCTGTGGGATTCGAACCCACGCGCACTAGTGTGCAACAGATCTTAAGTCTGTCTCCTTAACCGACTCGGACAAACTGCCTTGCATATGATCTTACATTATATTTAAATATCTAACCTTATACTTTTTTAATTTAAAAACCTTTATGATAAATTAATTCAAATAACTGCTATAGTAATCTATAAACTTGATACTTTAATAATCTAATTTTTGTATTTATCTGATCAAGCTAAAATTCATATTAATAGACTGTCTAGCATAGAGATAGAAAGCTTTATTTCTAATTAAACGTAAAAAGTTATCTCTTTCAGTAGTAAACGACTAATCAATTAATTAGCTTTATAAGCAAGCATAAATAAGAATTTTATTAGATATTATTAATCTTTAAACTAATAAAATAATTAGTTACTAATATTAGATAGCTAAGTCTTAATAAGAGTCTTTTTTCTTTTACTTTCTTATGAATGAAATGTTTAAGTTTTGAAATAACTTTAATAATAAATAATTAAAGGCTAGGAAATTAAGAGAATATATAAGTTTTTATCAGTTAAAATATTTTTAAACCAAAAAGTATCATAAAAGAAGTATATGCTCTTACACTCATTTTTATTTTGTAAAATCTTAGTTATTAAAATTTTTAAGAAAGATAATTTGATAAATATTTAAATCTCTTAACCAGACATAAATAAATTGAAATTTTTAACATTTTTGTATTCTAAATATTGGAGATTATAATTTCACTTGATTCTGATTCTTTTAAAATACCTTATTTAACAATAATAAATTGGTTTAGTTAAGAAATATCAATTTATTTACCTTAAAAAGCTTTAAACCTTTCTAGTTATTTAATTAGAGTGAAGTATTTCACCCATAGTAAAAATTCAAGCAAATATAATTGAAAAGATGGAGGGAGCTGAGAATTACCTTCGTGACAACACTTTCTGGTTTTATGGTTAGGAACAAGTTCCTTTCCTGTCGCTGAGAAAGTCCCTGGTCAGAGTCATTTTCTGAAGGGAACACTGTCTTTGAGATTATCCGCTCTTGGTAGGGGCTTGAAGCCTGGCTGCTCATAGCGATGGTGTTCCCTAGCAGCTGTGCCTGGAGCACAACAGGATATCCCCATTATTCCATAAAAAGAGACCGTCGAGTCGTACAATCAGAAAGGAATTTCCGGTCAAAAAACTTTTTTAGTTGAAATTAATTAATTAAAATTCAAGCAAATGCTCATTAATATTTTTCTCTCATTTAAGTGTAAATTTTTTGATTGGCAGAATCAAACAATTACTAGAAATTTTTCCTTAATTTAATTCAAATTAAGCTTACTCATTACGAAATCTATTTTAAATTATCCCTTTAATTATTTAATTGAAGCATATAAGAAGCCCTTATTTTTTTAAACCATTCTAAAGAATATTATAAATATACCTCATCACTTTAAATAAACAATAGAATAATAATTTAGTAAGATAATTTCCTTAAATTTCGTATTTTTCATTATATTTTATCCTCTAATTTATAACTAAGATTAAGAATTACTATCTAAGGAATTATTTACATACTGATTTGTATTTCATTTAATTAATAGTAGTGTAGTTTTTAAGGTATTTTTGCTCAATAAATTAAATTATTGGAAATAAAAAGATTAAGGGATTTAAGAAGATATTAAAAATTTCCATAAGAAAGGTGAATAAAATATTATAAATACTAAAAAACAAAAACATAAATTTAATTGAAAGCTTGCTTAAAAAATGTTAAAGATAATAAACTTATAACTTATAAAAATCTTAATCAATTCATTCTTCAGAAAATGTTATCAAAAACAAAGGAAGACAATGGTTATTCTCATAAATTATATGCATTCCTTATCCATCTGCTCTACTGTCGTAACGTTTTTATTCTATTTCAGTATTTCTTTAGTTGTTGCTCTATTAGAAATTGATTAATAGAGGTAGTTATCCCTTTTATAGATTGTTTATTTGCTTTCCAGTTATTACGTCTACTAATAGTATCTAATAATTTTGTATTTAATGTTCAACAGTTACATGCTTATAGTAAAGGCAGTAATTAAAATCCTCATGGAAATATATTCCTCTTCCATACATTCCATCATTGGAAAACTAAATATTTAATCCAATAGAATCAGAAATAATATGACTAGGATAATTAGTTCTTGTTCCATGAAAGAGTAATTTTCTTTCAACTGGTTATCCATAATATTAACTTAAAGTATCTACATTTTTTTGAAATTTCTGATACTAATCAAAGTTCAAAACCTTTTGGATTTTCTAAATGCTGATATTTTCCTTGTTTATAACTCTCTTTACAAACTATCATTCATCATTATTAGGATAAATCTACACTAAATTGAATCTGTTAATTTCATTTATATTTTCAAAGTCTTTTTTATTTTTTTCTTCTATAGCTGTTTTAATTTATTCACATATATAGCCTTCCGAGTGAGTTTGTATACAGAAGTTACATAATTAAGTCTAGCAGAAAAGACATTTCTAATATATAATTTAATCTTCATTCAGATTACTTGTTTCACTATAATACTTATCAAGATACTTTTAAGGTATTTTTAACTATCCCTTTAAAAATATTAACTGATTTGAAACTTCACTCATTAAGAATGCCTTTACTCCATAATCTATTTCTTGCGATTTTATAAATTAGTTTAATAGTTTTAGAATCAACTCTTTTTTGGTAAAATCTGCATGAAATCCTTGATAAGATAGTAGTTCTAGAGATTTATCTATTTCATAATTAGTTCATATCAAAGCTTAGCAACTTTAAAATACTCCAAATCCATTTTCAACAAGATATTTTAAAATGAATGCTTAATGGTCTATTATATAATCCAGATCGTCTATTTCTAATTCTTTAATTACGAAATAGTTAGTCTTCCAAATTTAAATTTTGTCTCTCCTATAAATTATGCAGTTTTATTTTTTACACTAGAAGCATGAACTAGTCAAAAGATTATTAAGTTTCGCAGCTACTAATTATTACTCTATCAACTATCGTTTTGAGCAGGTCATATCTTAATGATTTTCAAGTAAGCATTAAGAGCAGAATTCTTTGTTACAGTTTTAGCATTAGAAGTTAATTTAAAATTCTAAAATTATAATTTGATTCTTACATCTTCTACAGCTTACAGCTCTTTTACCTTACTATTTTAATGAGCATTTATTTATCTATTCCTTATATATTTCATATATTTATCCTTAAATGGCTATTTAAGCAATATCGTGCTCTTATAACTTTTCATTACAAATGAAACATTAAATTTGAAAGTCATTTTTCTCTAGTTTATCTTCTAGTCATGGAACTAAAAAGGAGTAGCATAAATAATGTCCACATTATTCTATTTGAAGAATATCTTTATTTTCAAAGAGATTCAAGCAATGCTAGCATTTCTTCATTCTAAACCTTTATTAATCTATTGCTTAATTAATCACTTCGAAATCAATTTACTAGCTGCATTCGCATTGGAAAAAACAATAGGGAATCTCATCTTTAAAATTAGGATCAATTTACAAAAGATTGGTGAAAGTTTCTTGAATGCAATCAAAACAATAGAAATGACTACAACTCAATTATAAAATAAGACTGTCTGCATTTATAACTGAGGATGTTCTTAAGCATTTTACGCAAAATTCTTCTATTTAATCTTTCTTTTAAGTTTATTATTTTTAGTTACTGAAAATCTATTCTAATAAAATGCACAAATTTAGGGCCATTTAATTTATCTCATTCTAAGAAATCTACTAAGCGCTTTTAACTTCCTGTTGTTGTTCATTGGAGAAACTATTTTCTTACATTTTATAATTTAACTTTTAATAATAGTTTAAATAAGCCTTTTATGATAATTTCCATGAGAAATGAAGAAATTCTAAATAAATTTTCTTTAATTTACAGTGACTTAAAACTTATTAAAAAATAAATAATTTATATTGTAAGAATATCTAATAAAACCTATTCATAAATAATTATGGTGTGTTACTTTATGATACTTAATTTCTTTTCTCTATTTAACTATTAAATCTATTCTTGATGTTTTATTTGCACTTAGATTTAATATACATTTCTTTTGCTCAAGTATTTTCCTTTACTGTTATTTTTTAGTTATTATTCAAAATGTTTTCCTATTAACTTGTGGAATATTTGAATACACAAGTTTATAAGGTTTATTATTTTAATTTTAGGTAGAATAATATACGCTGTAAAGAATTTCTTTTTCTTCTGTTTCTTAATAAGAAATATTACTCTTAAATTTATCTATAATTTTGATGGAAAAAATTAACTATTTTTAAAGTGACTTTATGCATAAATTAATTATTCTTTTTTAACCTGGGAAAGGAACTAATATATAGGATTTATATTCTTTTACTTATTATAAAAATGAAATGGTTTTATAATCTAACTTATGTTGAAAATTGTGGAGGAATATTTGACTAATCCTATATAATCTCCTAAGTACAAAAATAGTAGGATTGCTCTACTTTCTTTTTACCAAAAAGTTGTTTTCAGTTTATCTCAGCTAATTTTTTCAATTAGTCTTAATTATTTAATTAATAAAGATATCTAAAAAAAATGGATTAATCTCTTCGACTCTCAAAGAATTAACTTAAAAACCTAAAGATAAAAGCGGCAAAAGAAATTTAGAAAAAACAATAGCAACGAGAGGAGTCAAGTTCGTCATCAGAAGGTAAAGTGATGGTAGGATCTATAGAGATAAGATAACCTAAGAACGAATCGATCAAAAACTTTAAATTTAACTAGATCAAATGTAAAAATTAATTTCAAAGTATGAAGAAATAGCTTATAACTAAGGAGAAAAAATAAGGGAATTAATGAATAGCATAGAGGATTAAAACAACGAATTATTAATACTCAGAAGACAGCTCATTCAAAGCAATTTGATAACGGAAGAACAACTCTGAACTTAGTCACAATAAAACTTTAAATATGACACGAAAATGGAAATAGAAAAAATACCAATAGAATTAAAAACAGAATTGAATCCAAAAAAAGAAATGATTGCTACAAGTTTCATTAAAAGATTAGAAAATATAGAAAATAAATTATCATAAAAAAGAACGAAATAAAGACAATAATACAAACTTTGTTGATGTTGCAAATCAAATCAACATATTTTAAAAAACTGTTGATAATGAAAGAAAATAAACGAATAAGAGCAGAAAAGAACATGGAGACAACTCAATAAACTATGAATAACTCCAACAGGGATTTACAAATAAAAGCTTTTTGCAAGACCACTTGAACGAGTACAGTGGTAACCTTCCACTTAATAAAAAGGTCGTGGATCACACCCACGTTAAAAAAGCTGTCCGCAGGAACTGGTTGCAATTCCAGAGAATGCAAAACTCTACTAACTTTAAGTATATTATTATTATTATTATATAAGTTCTATCTTACTTTTAAAATAAATCAAATTTTAATTTTTTTCTTAAAATAAAGAAATAAAAAAGTTTAAGCTATAACTAGGTAAAACAATAAAATTATATTATATAAAATTTCCTATTTTTTTACTCAAATAAGTTGAATAGAGATGAAATTCTTTTAGGAGTTAAAATTAATGATTTTTTATGTTTGAGGATAACTAAGCTCTCATTAATTTATTTATTTCTAAATAATTTTTAATGAACTTAACTGATATATTATGGTGATTTTTTCTTGCTAACAAGAATTATCATGAGTTAAAGTTTATAAATTTTATAAGTAACTTCAAGCTAAACCTAAAATTGATAGTAATCCAGACACTTTCTCTTCAAAATCTTGGACCCAATCAGGTTTCTTTTTAAGGTTTTGGGATATAATCAAATCATTTTAAATATTGTCAATCTAGTTTATTTATTATGAAGTAAAAACTTTTAAGAAAGATAATATTTTCTATTTCTCATTGGCTATCATTGACTCGTCTATTTCCATTTCAATTTTGAATTTCCTAAATTAAAATTAAGTTATTTTTAATTTCTTTGTTGATCTTACCCTACTATCAAAATGTTGCTGCTTTTTTATAAATAAACTTATATAATAATTAGCCTTAAAAACTTTTCTTCCTTAATATTTAAAGCTAGCCAACTTTTGCTTTATATAATCATCAAGTATCTATTTCCTTCTTAAGATTCATTAAACTTTATCCCGATTTTCTTTCTATTTATACCGAGTTTGGATTAAAAAATTTTCGCAACTTGTAATCATAATTTCAGCTTTCTCTTTCTTTATACTCATTTTCAGGATATCCCTAAATTTTTCAATATCTGCTTTCTTTCAGTTTATTCCAAAAATTTTAGAAAGGTTATCGAATTGTATAGTATTCACTTATTAAATTAATAAAGAAATCCCATATTTATGTATGATTTATGCTTTAAACTTTTAAAAACTATAATATTAAAAGATTAGATTCATCAACAAAAAACTAACAAGTTTATCTCAAAAATATAATAAAAAATTTTTTTAAAGAATATTTAGTAAAAAGAGCAATTTAATTATTTTCCTTACTTAAAATATGCTAATTTAAGTTAAATCTATTTAAATAATCTATATTATTAAATATTTAGAAAATAATTATGAAAAAATAAAAATTTCTTAAATTAAATCAGTATAGAATATTTAGCCTGCTTTAAATTAAAATTAACATTTCAAATATAAAAAAGTTTTTTTCAGTTTAATTAAAAAAATAGCTCTTAAAGAACATTAATAATATCAACAAATAAAATTTCATATATAAATAAGTTAAATTGGGTTATTTTTTAATTAGTTCATAATTTAATTTATTTGAATATTTTAGAGTTTTATAAATCAAAAATTTTAAATTTTTACATTTTATGAAGTTAAAAAATTGTTTGATAAATAACTGAAAAATAACCATAAGAAATAATTTAAGATTTAATTTTAAGATAATTTGATAAAATGTTTAGATGGATTAATTTAAATAAAAAATCGTTAAATAACTTAAAAATGAAAGCTTTATATTATTTTAAAATAGCTGGATTTTTCTATTTTTTATTTATAAAAAACTAAATAAAATAAAAATAAAAATAATTTATCTAAATAGATATATTATATTTAAAGAATTTAACTTTGAAAGCTTTGTCTATTTTTTGTAATAATAAAGTTATAATAATTATTTCTCTGAAAATAAAAATTGTAAGAATTTAATTTATTTAAAAATTGTTATCTAACAAACATTTTATTTTTCTTTATTATTGATAAAATTAATAATCTTACAATAAACTTAAATTAGTTTATTTTATCATTTATTTTAAAAAAATTAAAAAATAGAGGAAGGTATTTACAAAGATTTTTTTGCAGTTTCTAAAAAATCGGGGTTAGCAGCATCCTAGGAAGGCTAGAACTAGAAAAAGGGCACTAGAAAAATTACCAACTTATCAGAGACTCCCACTTCTTAAGAGAAGCATAATAAAGGCTAAAAACATTATTCTTCTGAAATCACTGATTTCACTGTTGAATAGATATAAAATATGAATTTATTATTAAAATAGTGTCAAACCTATAGGAAGAGGTAATTAAAAGAAAAATAAAAAAATTTCAATGGATAAACTAGAATTAGCAGAATAAATCGAATCTATACTAATGTCCTAAGAAAATGTCTAAGTGCCTTCTGAAGCATATCATAAGATTAAAACAATAAATTTTAGAAACAACAATAAAATCGAAAAGAGCTAACTAAGAAAATAGATGAAATAATAAAAATTAAAGAAAAAAGCAACATTAAACAGAATATGTAGAGCAAAGATTTGATATGATGATAATAGAGAAAGATAAAATTAAATTACCTAAACAAAAAAGAAAAACAATAAATGCTATTACTGTATTTCAGGAGCAAATAATTGAAAAAAATGTAAGTAATTTATAAACTTTAAATAAGAATATTGGAAATGGTAAGATGAAAATAATAAAAGAGAGAAAAATTATCTATGCTACACTAGGATAAACTTACAAGAAAAAAGAAGACAAGTACTGACTTAGGAATGGAAGATCTTAAAAGGTACATTCAAGGCAGGGAATGAGAGTAGAACATTTAAATTTTTATATTTAGACTCTTGAGCGACCTGAGGCCAGCATGAAAGAGGTCGAAAATTATTCTAGAAAGTTAAACATTTAATTATCTATTAACTATTATCTAATTTATTTAAAAAAGATAGAAAACCTTTTAATTTGGAACTATACGGAAGTCTAGCAAAATAATTAGAAATGATAGCTACAGGAGGATAATTCTTAACATATTCCAATTTCACATGAGATTTTTTGATGGAGAATTTGCCAATTTAAAGAACTTTGAATGCAAGCCACAATTCTACTTTATCATAGGTTAGGAAAATATGTTCCATAATCGTAAATTGTGTTCTATGCTTTGGTGGGTTTAAACTGCAAATCTTCACTGCATTTAGAGGAATAAATTTTATGATAATTATGAATAAAAACTTTGATGAAGTTGCGCGCTAATGAGGTGTTACTCACTTTTTCATCTTATTTTTTAGTTTCTTTTAAAAATAAATTTTTAGATATAGATAAATAAATTTTTAACGAAGAGAAGAAAAATCATTTTGAGTTACTAAATTAAAAAATATATTAAAATAAGATTATTTTTATCTATAAAGTTCTGCTATTTTTAATTTTTGTAGTTATTTTTAATAAAGATATTATTATACTCTTTCTATAAAAATAAATAAAGTCATTTTAACTAATATCATATTATTTATCTAAAATAGAATTTAAACTTTTTAATTTTATATATTTAAGATATAATAAAAAAGGCTAAAGTTTTAATAAAATAAACTATAAAATATTTTTTATTTTTTCAGTCTAAATTATTATTATTTTGATTGTCTATTTTCATAAAGAAAATTATTGATTTTGTTTGCAAATTTTTATATCTGATTAAGCATACAAATTAAATACGCTTATTTAAATATTTTAAATTTAAATAATTTGAAGAAGTAAATATTACTTATAATGTATTTAAACTAACAATATATGATGATATTGCTCCAAATAAGCTAACCTAACTTTTTGTCAAACAAACCTTAAAATAAATTACTTTATGTATGACAAAAATAAAATTTTTAATATTTTTGCCACAATTTTTGCTCTAAAATAATTAAAAAACTAATAATAGAAAATTTAATTTTAATTAAATATTATGGTATTAGTAATCGGATAATAAATCTAAATTTTATAATAATTATTAATTCGTTTAAAATTTATAAAAATAATGAATTTTGTGTATTTAATTAAATATATTTAATTAATTTATAAAAAAAAATTATAGAAGAAAAGTTTTAAGATAATATTATATTAAAAAAATTACGTAGCACTCTCGTTGGTGCGCAGCTCTTAAAAAAAAATGTTTCATACTGACAAGAATGTTTGTTACTGATAAAATTATCAGATACTAATAAACCTTGTTCAATACTGGTATAATTATTCAGTAATGATAAAAATGTTTAATACTGATATAATTTTAGAATACTCGTAATCTTTAATACTTGCTGGAGGTCCAAGGACATGTCATGATTGTATCTCATTGCATCACCAAAGCAGAGGACGACTTGTGTCAATTATGGGTACTTAAATTCCCCACCTCTGATGAAGCTCGCAATATTATTTCTTTTTCGTTCCAGAATTAAAAATAAACGAAGCCAAGCCAGTGTCGAAGGTCTAAGAATCTTATGTCTCGAGGTCAAACCAAAGCAGAGGAAGACATAAAGTCGATTATGGGTACTTAACTTCCCCAACCTCTGATGAAGATGACCTAGTTGTTCACCTTCGAACAACTATGGCGGTTTTAAAAAATATATAATAAAATTCAAATAACTTAGATACTTATCTAGTATTTGCTAGATTATAAGAATATATTCATTTTATAACTCATAAATAGATTCTTTACTTTTGAATGCTTTAAAATTACAAATTTGTTTTGTTAAAATTAAAAATAATAAACTTAAAATATAATTAGTAAGTTAAAATCTTAACTCTGCTTTTTCATTTTCACTCATATCAATACTCATTTGTTCATTTCTTCCAAAGTCATTACAAATTATTTTAATTCTTTTACACTCTTAATTTAACTAGACAGCTCACTTATTCGCTATTAAAGTTTCATTTAAATCTAACTTTTTTAGTTTTTTATAGATAGGATAAATTTTGCCATTTTCATCCTAGACAGGAAGTGCTTCTTATCTAATATCATTATATCCTAAATTCAAGAAATCAAAGATTTGTTTACTTTTTACTATTTATTATGTGTCTTCTTTTTTCAGACTACATTAAATCAACTCTAGCTTTTTTAGTTTAGACATGTTTATTATTTCATTAATGCAATTACTATCACTAAGTGGGCATTAAAATAAGCGTAAGTGTATTAAGTCCTTACAGTTTTATCGAATTACTTCTAATGTTTTGCTGGCTATCTAAGTAATTGATCCTATTTAAATAAATTTAAGTTTATAGCATTTTTAGTATATGCTTTACAAAATTTCATCCGTAAGTGAATCAAGGGATGATAAGTTTAGTTACTAATAATTCATACCGTAGGCTCCAATTTGCAATAAAGATTAGGCAGTAATATCTTTCAACCCTCTTAGATTTAACGATTATAAGAAAGGTGAATTTTATAGTAAAAGAGATATAGCTTCATCATTTATAATCTAGCAGCAGTCTAAATATATGTAAAGTAGGTTTTTTGATTATCTTGTGAAAAAAGATTTGAAACTTTCAGTGCCGAAATTTAAAGTTTCAACAATCTTCAAATGTTTGATCTTTTCAAGTTTGATGCTAGATAAAATTGATTCTTATAAATCTTAAGCATTTTTTATTTTTAATGTAGTCATGTTAGGGCAGACTTCTATAAATTAGTCCAACTGTTTATTCTAATTAATGCTAATCTCCTCTATCAAACTTCCTTTTACTTCTAAATACTTTTTAACTGACTCATAGTCAATGAAATCGGTTTTTATCTTAATTATCTTCAAATTTAATTTTAAGCAATAATCAGGTAAAAACCTACCATTTATTTGGTTGCTCCATTCTGTTTTGAACTCTATAAACTCTAAATTAGGCAATTTTCGTAAAAACTACAGATCAGAATCTTGTAAAATTATTTCAGAGAGAGTTAATCTTTTTAGATTCTGACAATGGATAATATAGTCGATAGTAATATCATTAAGTTATAATAATCCATTTAACACTAGTTATTATAAAGATAGATAGCAGCTTATCTTTTAATTCTCTTTTAGTTGCTTCATTTATAAACTCTTATATAGTCCTTCTTATATCTACTATTTACTATTTTCTGAAAAGTCATCCTTTAAATAAACAATTAGCTTTTAGGTACTTTAATGTGCTAACTACTTTAAAACTCATTTCATTTTATTTATTTGATAAGTTTTATTTAAAGAAAGCCTCTATAATGTTAGCTAATTGAACTTATAGTCAAATTGGCTGAGGAACTTATTTACATTTTATAGTCTACTAATTTCTTAGTTTTTTAGGAATTAAAATATCTACTGCAGAATATACACTTTCTAGCTAAGATTCTACCAATCTGCTTTTTATAACTTCACTTATTAGCTTTTTTTCTGTTCTTTATTGGACTAATCTTAAGGAGATACCTTAGCAGGATAAACTTTATTTTGCTTTCCTTGTTAAGAATTTTAGGGATCTGAGGAAAGATTTTATTAATTCTCCTATCTTGGATATATAACAGGTTCGCTTCTATTTTATTGGTTAGACTTAGATACTTTATTAGTAGAATCATTAGCTTTTGTTTTCTCTTTTAACTAATTTTATTTAGTTAGTGAAGCTCTACAACAGTTACCCATTATTAAATTTAAGAAAATAGACTATTAAAATACTAATAAGTAAGAATTATTTAAGCTATGCTTCTCTTAAATAACCTAGCTATTCAAAAGGATTTAGATTTAATCTTATTGGTAAAGGAGAAACATTAACTAAGAGAAGAGGAATTTGATTTAAAAGTGAAACTGATACCAATAAGTTAAAGCCTTTATATGTAAATATTAAAGCTATTATTATAAGCTAATACCTAGCTTATGTTATAAGTCCTTGATAAATAATAAATTTGGTAAGATAAATAAATACAATCTCTTAGCAGATTTAGGTGTGAGAATTTAAACAATAATAAAAATTAATAAGCTCATTAAGCTTAAAGTTAGCAAGTCAGGTATTTGTATCATATAAAGTATTTCAAATCTACTGTAAGACAATCTATAAGCATCTAGCTATTATAATTATAATACATCACATTTGCTTAAATTTTAATAGTTATAGCTATCTATTTTTAAGAAAAAGGTGCATATATGAAATTAAGCAGATTATATTACCATTTGTAGGTAAACAAAGGTTTAAAAAAGTAGTTGGAAAGAGGGAAAGCTTATTTCAACAGCTAAACTTAGATAAAAAATAAAAATATAATATAATTAAACAATTAATATAATTAGGTGTCTTTGAATTTAGAGAGTAGCCATGCAAATATACCTGAAATTAAGCATATGAAAATACTAAAAAAATAAATTAAACTAAATTAAAAAAATAGAAGAGAGAGCGAAATAAAAATATAGGTATAAACTTAAATTACAACACAATCTCTTTAGTTATAAATAAAATAAAATAAAATAAACAAACCATTATAAACCTATATAATCTAATATTACATCAAATTAAAACTTTATTAAAAAATTATAAAAGTTATTCCTAATTTTTCACATTTAAAATTTAAAGTTCTCGCTTTTAAAGTGTAACTAAGATTAGAGATTATAAGAAAAACTTGGTTCTTGAAATTAATTATTAAAAATCCATAGCGAATTTCTAAGACAATGCTAAGAAAATAATTTAGATTAAACAATAGAGTTTAGCTTAATAAGTATATTTTTAAAGATACTACTTCTTAATAAATAAGACAAGGCTAATTTTAACTTTTTCGAATATCATTTTATATAAGATTTTTGTATATAATTAAGCTAGAAAGCAACAGTCTTTCTTTATTAGCATAGTTATACTCTCTTTGCTTTAATTATCGTTTAAAATCTAGTATAATAATGACTACTTAATTTGATATATCTCTTCATTTTAATATCTATTTAGGCTTTTAAAATTAGATTAATTTAGAAAATAAACAATTATGAAAATAATGAACAAGTGAAAGTTTATTTTTAAAGGCATATTAAATAAGTTTTAATTCTATAAAACTAGACTTGTCTATTTATGTTTATGCATTTGATATTTTAATAGATAAGAAAGATAAAAATGAATGCAAAAGCAAATATTAAAGTTATTAGGCTATTAAAACTTAGTCTCTATATACAAATTTATTATTTTTCTTGCTGTAATCTTGGTTTTATACGTTCACCATAAAATAATTTAGATTAAGCTAAGATTTTCATAAAAGAAGGATTTAAGCAGGTTAGAATAATTTGATATAGTAATATAATGCAATCCATGTACAGCTTAATTTAAATCTTTCTAATTTACGTAGAATAATTTAGATTGTTTATAGATTATTAGCTAGTAAATGTATAAGCTTATTGTAGTTACTTATCTTTTTGTAAATAAAGAATAACTATTTTTTAGTTTTTTTCTAACAGAGGTTTATGAAGGTTTTACTAAGGATTTAGCTTACAATTTAGATTTAAATTGAATTAATTATTTGTTGGTATTTAAAATAAATAAGTTAGAATTGCTTAATGATACTAGTTAAGTTATAAATGTAAATAAGCTTTCTAGCTTAGAATTATATTTTCTTTATTAAAGTTATTTTTATAGTATTAGAGCACATTTTACTCACATTGCTAACTTCAATCTAATATATTCCTTTTATTTTATTAACTTTAATGAATATAAATCATTTATTAAGTTATCTCATTTTAGTGTGAGGAGGGATATTGCTTTATAATTAGTTATTGAAGTTAGTATTTATGAATAGATATTCCTTAATAATTGTTAAATAGTAATAGAGTTTAGTTGTATATGAGAATTAAAGCTTAATTATTATACTTTTAAGCTATAAAAATTTAAATTTTCTAAGTTTTTATTTGTTCTCATTGTTCAGCACTTTCAAAGAAGCTCTCTACAATTATGTTACCCTGTCTTTTTTGTGGCTTGTAATACTTACTAAACTAATTTTTAGAGATTTACTATTAAGTCAAATCTTGAGTCTTTTCATCTTCTATTTATGACTCAATATCAAAACGCTTTTTCTTAATTTAAGGCAACTATGAGTCACTTTATTATTGCCTGATCTCTAGAAACTATGAGCTTTGAATTTAGTTCAAATTTTACTTCTTAGATGACTTTTTTTTGTGATTTAGTAGCAAATGCAAATTATCTTAATGACTGGAACTTTGAGGAACTGCTTGTTGAAAGCTTTCATTAAATGAAGTTTAGCCTATAGAGTGGAGTTCATTTATAGGAGAGATGCTATATCTAATAAAAGGAATTTCCTAGTTCATAATTAGGTTGATGTTATCATTATTACTGTTCATTTAAGCATTTCCATGCTAGTTATGACCTTAAACTATCTAGGGAAGCTAAATCTACTAACTATTTTCTTGCTGCTATACGCCTTCGTACATAATAGCATCTGATTAAAATAACGCTATAGGATAGGATCTTACTACAATTCACATGAAAAAGGGGTCTAGCAATATCATATATAACATGTAGCTTATTATTAATTAATATACCCAAGGAAGCATTTAATTGCTATCATAAACTATGGAACACGAAGTGCTTAGGGTTATTCACAAAAGTATTTAAGTAAAGACGGAACAGTTTTAAATGTTTTTGCACTTCAATAAGATTATTATAAATATCATCTTCCATATGGATAAAACCATTCCTATCAGAATTGAAGCTAAGAAATCCTATAATTGAAATTCTCCTAATTTAGAATATTAAAAGGTTAAGTTTAAAACTAAGAACAGATCCATTAAAACCGCTATGAAGTCTATCAGTAGTATGCTTTAGTATTTTATTTTCCTCTAATGAGAAAATTTTCAAGGACCTGTCATAGATAAATGGGAACTTCATATTTCATATAGAGTCTTATATTGCTATTAATTATGACTTTCTGAGCTTATTATACGATTCGTTTTTTATTTAAATTTATAACATAAGCTTTAGATTACCTGGAGAAGGATATATATAACTATTAAACTAGCTACTACATAAATTGGTATTGAGTGCTTGAAGTCTTCTTTCTTTTTCTTGTATAAATCTTAATACTAATTGTCATAATAAAAGGCTTCAACATTTTTGTAATTGACTCTTACAATTCCAGTTTATGAGCATTTGCATTTGTAAATTTTTTTCTGATAAGTTGGTTCTAAATAGCAATATGTTCAGTTATTTCACGCTTATATTTCTGAGTCTCACATTTCACATAATAACCCTTCACTGCTTTCTTCGTCAAAATATAAATTGAAATCAGCCTAAATTTTCAATTCTTAAAATATTCCATTACTCGTCTAAAATCTATTTCCATCCTGGTAGCAAACGTTATAAAGTTAAAGACCTAAATGAGTTTAGTTGCTTGAGTCTAATTCGCAAGGATTGAGTTAAAATTCAGAGAATAAAGTAACTATACAGTCAAAATTATTTTAAATATCAGCTTAAACATAAGAGAGCTAGTCTGGCATCTAAAATAAGTTTAAGTCTCTTTAGTAAAAGATCTAAAGCTGAAAGTAGTTTAGAAGTCAAGTCAAAGATTATAACTTTTAAATTGGTGAATTTTGCTATGAAAAGGTAAACTATCATGCTGCTTTCTGTAGAATTTACCAAATGGCTTAGTTTTATTCTATGTCATTAAATTATAAAAATCTGGAATTTTTTTCTTGCTTTAAGTGTCTTTTACCATAATTATCAAATGCTTGAAAAAAGAATATGGTATCAACGATGTCTAGAATTTGCTGAATTTAATCGAAATAATGCTAGGCAGGTGAAATAAAGGTGAGAGTGTAACTGATGGTATTAATATACTTTTATAGATTAGCATATTAAATTGCGTCTCTGATTTCGTACAAGCTAGAAATAGCAATTTCCTACAATTCGCTGCTATTTATGCTCTAAGATAGATATTTCAAAATAACTCTCTGAAGATCAACTGATTACTTATAAGGGCTGAAATTCATTCCTATTACTAAATCATATAGATAGTTCTGCGCTTCTAAATCATTGTTAAAATTAAGACTTATGTAGTTTGAAATTTCGTAAGAAATATCCTAAAAGGACTTTCTTACTGTAGCATTTGCAAAGACTTTAGTACAAGCATCAAACTAGTCGCATATTTTTACACCCACAGTCAATTATTCCCAGTAGAAATTAGCAAATTAAGGAAGCTTTATTTCCTTCATATTCTTCTTATCTCTATAACTCAAAGCATGCTCTTTAAAAGATGACTCTGCTATGTAAAAGAATTAATAGCTTAAAGTGAAGTTATTTTCCATATCGAAGCTATTATTGCTTTTTAAATGAAACTTGGTATCTCATGCAATTCCATTAGAGGGATCTATTACTAACTCTCCACCATAAGGAGCTTTATTAACATATAGGATTTTGCTGCTTTTATAAGTAAAGTTTTAATAGTCTTATGCATAAAAGGTGAAAGTATAGTTAATGCCTTAGCTAAGTTAAGAACCATTTATTTCAATATGCATTTTGTTTATATCATAAAATGTGGTTTCTTCGTTATTCCCTGGAGATTAAGATCAAAAAACCCGCTTTTGGAATAAATTATTAGCTCTAATATTTCCAGCCAGGGAAATAAAACCAAATGAATTGACAACATTGAAATCGTAATTTTGTATTTTGATAGAAATGGGACAAGTTAAGCTTTATGTTATGTTTATCAGAACTGATTTAAATGCATTACGACCATCCTAAGTAGAAGCATTAACTGAAAAGTTCAGTAACACTCCAACTGGGAAATATGCTCCTTTTATATCTATTTAAGGCAGTTAAACGTTACATATACTACTGAGATTTTTATTCCATTCCTCTTCCTTTAATTACAAGTATTCCTAACAATGTCATTAATAAGATATTTCTTAGTCAAAAGGATCAAAAACTTTAGCTTTTAAAGTCAAACTTTCCGAGGGTAGAAGCTCTATATAATAATCACCTGATATATAAATTTATAGCTATGAAGAAGCTAAAATAGAGAGACTAAAAGCTAGAAATAATTTCATTTTTATTAATTCAATTAATAGATAAAAAACATTGTTTACTAGTTACCTTAAATATAGGATTATCACTTAACAAGGGAAAAAGTAAATGATATTTAACCCTTTTAATTTTGCTGGGTATAAATAGTAGAAATATAACTAATTAAGTATAATTAATAAGTTAAATGTATATAATCTAATGAAAACTAGTTAAGAGTAAAATTATTTTAAATGGATATCAACTTTTAAAAATGAAGCTGCTTTGCTTTATTTGTAAAAGAGTTTTTAGTTTAGTTTAATAGTAGAAGAAAAGTAGATTTAATTAAGCTTTATGTGAATATAATCATTTTATACATTGCATAATAGCACCAGTTTATTTAAATTAAGATTAAGCCTAAATAAAGGTTTATTTAATACAATTACTATTTATATTTGATAGATTGGAGCTCTTCATATACTAATAATAAGGCAGAATTGAAATCATACATAAGCATAATAAAAGATGATGAGAAACAATTAATTAACTTAACTGACAGTACTAATATCTCTTTTTTCCTCTTCCTCCGAATTTCTTTTTAAATGTCTACCTGCTTTATTTAATTTAATAACATTAGCTATATATTTTTAAAAGTAGAGACAGGATTAATTATTATGAATCAAAGGAGAATGCTTAATAAGTAATTTTGAGTTGTAAAAGACTGAGAATCATATATTAGTGAAATATAAATTATACCTTATTAATTAAAATTTAAATACATTAAGCTTAATTCCTCTATTTGTTCTTAATATAATTAAATACATAAGCATCAAGCATCAAGTACTATCAACTTACTATTCTAAGTAAGTCTCTTATATTTACATTTTTGGTTGAATATTTAGTGTAAGAGTTTATAGGAATTAAAAATATCTACTGAAAGCATAAAGCTAGTAGAAGTTTATATTTTAGTGATGTAATTTTATCATTAGTTATGGATTTATAGTTAACATAGTCTTTTAAAATAATGGATCTAACTTTTATCTCCTTATTCATAGAAAAATACTTAAAGACTTTAGAATCGAAATTTGCTTAAAATGTTTTATTCCAAATTATTTAAGCACAAAATGAATATTTAGGAAGCTTAATCTAAATCAGAAGATTTTGCTAAATATTGTAAGAATTGAGTTTAAAGTTATAATATTACTAGTAATCTAACTTGCCTAAAGCAATAATTAAGGAAATTATTATATTTAAGTTTTATCCCTTAATAATGAAAGACCAGTCTATTTATACAATTTTAAAGTATAGTGAAATATTATTTGAAGAAACATAAAATTAATAGATATATTATATAACTAATAGACTTAATAAATCAATTATATAGCATTTTATTATTAATAGCCTTTCAAATTAATTATTTAACTAGAAGTATATTTTGCTAAGTATTAACATTAAATTACTAGCTAATTTAAGAAATATTTTAGCTTATAACTATAATAGCTAAATTATTTTATAGCTATTATCTAAAATATCAGCATATGTAAAATTTATTTAGATATAAGCATCTTAGTATGCTAGTAAAATTATGTACCAATACCTTTAATACAGTTACAGTATTATAAATACATAGAATCTATAAAGAATAAAAATTATTATTGTACTAACTATTATATGGAAAGACAAGAAACCATTAATAATATAGATCAATTTAAATTAATACCATATTAAATAGCTTACCAATAACTTTTAATTGCCATATCTAATAAAGAGAATAAACTAAAAGGAAACCAATCATTTTACTATTTTAGTGTATATAATCCATTAATTTTATTATATTTATTATATTTTTACTAATGTTTTCAGCTTTAAACTAAATTTAATTAATAAAACAATTAAATAATAACTTTATATATAGAAGTGGACCTATTTGAACATAATATCTATATATGTTAAATTTTATAAATCAGATCTTAAGAAATAATAAAAAGTCTTAAAACCCAAATACCTACATAATACATTAAATTTATTTTTAAACTATTGAATAAAGATACATAATCATCTACACTAACTTATCTTCAAAAGTTGTTTTTTACAAGATATTTTAGAGCCTTAAAAGCTAAAAAAGCATATGATTATTAAATTAAGAATTAATAGGTTGATATCCCTATTAAAAACTTGTTTCTACTTTACACTAATATTTTTCAGTTTAGCTAAGCTACTAAGTATATTTGCTTATGAACTAAATTATTATTTAATAAGATAGTAGTACTCACTTGACTCAACTAAGAGAAATCTAATTTATTTTTCCATCTCCCCTTTAAAAGGTTTAGATAAATATACACAAGCAAATTCATTTTTTAGCATTTCCTTTTTACCCAATTATATCATCTTTAAATGAATCCTATATAATTTTATTTATTATAGATACTCTTTAACTATAATAGATATTTCACTAATAAGGTTATCTATAAAGCCAACTAATAATCTTCTAAATAGCAACCAAAATGGATTTTTTTTGGTCTTTTGATTATTTTAAACATTAAGCTATCCTTAGAGTCCAATGTAAGACCTTTTCTTTTATTATAAATTAAATTATTTTGAAGCTATTTTAAGTTTATCAAACAGAAATAAAATCTGAATTAAGGTGCTTCTACCGGTTATTTATATACAAGCACTTTCAAATTTAATTGAAAAAAATAGAAATTTGAATGCTTTGATACATATGAAAGATATTTGTACCTTTTATCCTTTCATTGCTAAAAAGATTGACTTGAAAGTCATACCTATAAAAGGGATTATTCACTTATAAATTAAATAGAAGCTGATGAAACAAAAAGTCGGCATGCTTTAAGATTCTTAAAACTAGATAAATGTTAGCTGGTGAGCTTATCTATTTAAATGTATGCCTAGCAAATGAAAAACGTATAATAATTTAATTTAAAGTTACTTTTCATTTAAGATAAGCTTATACCCCAGATTTATCTTATATAAGGTTTTGATTCCATAATTTTTAACTAATTGTCCAAAAGTGAAATAGAAGTCTTATTTCTCTTTTCCCTTATTAACTTCATAGAATTTTATCTCTTTATATGATTTTTATATTCTATTACCTTATGATTAGATCGAAATTTTATTGCAAGTGTCTTTGCTCGAGATATTTAAAACTGAATTAAAAGCTTAAGCTTTGATAAGCTTTTAAGAAAAAAGTTTCAAACCTTATTGATCTAAATTTACTCTACCGAAAGACTTTAATTAAAGGTTGCTTTTATTGATAGACATGATAAACTTAAAACTCTAGAATTTGTCATAACTTACCTATTTTTATTTAAATCACCCATTTGAGTTTAAAACTATTTGGTCTTCTTTATCTGGCTTTTTTTATATCTAATCACGTAAAAATTCTCAAACTATTTTTAAATTTTTATTTGTCTCAATCTTTTTTCAAAAATATATCGATAAACGCAAACCCCCATTTTTTAGCTTTAAAGTATAGATATATATCTTTAATAAAACTATTTTAGGATTATGATATATGAGCGAAGTGTCCTTCTTTCAAAAAGCAATGAATCTCAATTTAGAAAATACTTATTTATTTGGTTTTAAAACTTAATCTTCTCTTTTGAACTTTAACCTCCATCTCTTCACATAAGTAAAAGAACGAAAATTTGGACCAACAAAAAAATTAAAATTTGGTGCTGAAGAGAAAGATTGAAACGTCCAATCAACTATAAGATACAGATTCTAAAAGATTCAAATGCAGTTCAATGTTATAGCTTTCCATAAAAATAGTAGAAATATAGAAATTTTAGGTTGATATTTTAAGTATAATTTTCAGTCTATAAAGCTTGTATTAGAGAGTATAGTACTAGAAGTTATTCAAAATATAGACCTAAGATTATTCCCGCGAAATTTGTTCTCTTGATTTATGCTAAAATATAACTAAAGCTTTATGAATAGAGACTAAAATTTAACTAGAATAAGTGTATAATTACATACTTTCATAGAAAACCGAAAAAGCAGTAAAGAAAAATTATAAAAATGCCTTATATTCGAGTTAATTAAGAGGCGTGGATGCTGAAGATCGTAGCCTTAATAAAAGCGAATATTTATTCTTCGGTTAAAAATTAAAAATTGATAAAGCTTATAGCTTTTATCATAAGAGACTAAAGTACCCCTAGATTTATTAAATTTTATAAGATGAAAAATATTGCTATCCTATTAAATTAGTCTTCAATTTCCTTTAGCTAAACTTTTAAAACAGGAATTAAATTTAAGAACTTTTTTAATTAAGAATGAAATATAAAATCCTTTTATTAAATTGCCTTAGTCTACAATTTAAAAACATCTTAGAATATACTCAACTGACTTTTTTTAGGTATTGCATTGTAACATACTTGCATTTAATCATTTTATATGACTTCAATAATTAAATAGTTAAAGCTTGCTTATTAAATCCTTTATAATATTATCCAGCTTTCTTAAAGATTTAGCTTAATCTTTTAAAATTTTTCTTCTAATCAAAAGACAGCAAAAATAACTCCTTTCGTAAGGAAAATAAAGAAGCATAAAATTTTGAATTATCCACTAAAACAATCATGGCAGAGAAGATGTCCTACTTTTTACCAATGCATGAGACTTTTAACTAGATTTACTATAAATTTCTTTAAAAAAAGAAACAAAAAAGTTGATTCAAATGCTTTAAGCATTTTTACAAAATATAATCAACTAAAAATTGGGGTTAGTGAGGATAAAATATGGATATCTTAATACACCAAAACAATTTTATGATGTAATATTACTTTATATAACCATATTATCAAAACTTAATCCGAAAGAATAAGTTTTTAGAGTAATTGAAAAGATAAAAAATAGAAGATTTTATAACCAGCATTAGTAAATAAATAGTTGGACCTAGAAATAACTTATCTATTCAAACCTAAATTTAGTTATAATAAAAATTTCTTATTTTGCTAAAGAAAATTTACTTTAGATTAGTTATATACTCAACCTAAAAAAGATTTATGGTAAAAATACGAACAAGGACTATAAAATAAATCTTATTCTAGATGCGACTTATCTAGAAAATTTAGGGTACAGTATTAAAGCTGGTATCATTTAAAAAAGAAGACTTCTAAAATAAATTCTAAATCTGCTTTAGAAATCATAATTATAACGATTGTTAGTTTATTAATACTCCAACAATAAAAAAGGTATAAGTGAATTTTTAATTTAGGTATTAGTAAAATCTAAAGAGTACTTTAAATTTAATTATCCTATAAATTAATTTATCTTCATATAAAAGTAATTCCTATATTTATCTTCCAAATATAAAATTTCACTTTTCTCATTTTAAGTATTTTCGGAAAAAAAATTTTCAAGTAAAAGATTATAATAAAGAGCTTCCCTGGTTTCAACCAAGGTTGATTATCATTGCTATAGAATTTACAAAATGGAGAAGTCAAATTATAGTCCTTTGAATATATAAAAAGGTAGATTTTTGTAAGTCCTCTCTCTCAGATTATCGCCTTTTATAAACAAATTACCAGAGAGGTTAATTTAAATAAGCATTGGTTTTTATATTTATTTCCGATTTAAAACTTTTCACTCTTTTATTGAATAAAATATATAAAAAAGCACTTTAAATCTCTTTTTTCTATCTTTATTATATTCTATTTATTACTTTAATCTAAACTAGACAAACTTAAATAACCATTTTAAGATTCTTTTTTATAACCTTAAAATGTATAAACAGCTATAAAGAATAAACCCTTAACTAGTAATCCTATTTTTGGCTATTATTTAATAATTAATTTTACTAGCGATTATTTCTAAGATCATCTTTTAGATCTCATGTGAAGCAAGCTACTCTAGGAAAAAATCCTTGAAAGGTGATTCAAAAAGTATCTCTATCTTTAAGAGGTTTTACCATTTATAAGCTCATCTAATATAATATCATTCCTCCAAACTTATTTCCTTTAGCTAGCTAATAAAAATAAATAACCTGCTTATACATTTTACAGTCTCATATCCTTAGCTTTTGTCTATTTAAATAAATAACACCCAACAAATATTAAATAGCAAACCATTGAGGATTCAGTTAATTGCATTGCTCTATAATTCCTATACCAAATCCTTACTTTGAAGAATTAACTAGCACATGTCAAATACCTTCATTCTATTTACCTTTAATCCTTTCAACTTAATAAGTGGATTTTTTCATTAAAAAAAGGGAGCAAATAAGGTTAAAATTAAAATAGCTATCCTTCTTTAAATTTATCGTTAAAGTGAACTTGCTATTTAATCACTCCCTTTATTAAGTTTAAACTTGCTTATGAATTGAAATAAATGAAATCAGCAGACGTAAAATAAGCAGGTAAAATTGCTTTTCTTTCTAAGAAATATTTTAAATGGTTACTGAAAATAAAATAATATGGATTCTATTTAAGAAGAAGGAGTGATTATAGAAAGCAAAAGTAATAAGATTAACTGTGTTTCTTCAAGTCAATACAAGTTCCTCTCTTAGATTCAAAATCACATTGAAGTGAAATAGAGTTTTCCTACTTTAAGTTAAGTTAGTACATCGAGTGATGCAAACATAAGTCATTTGTAATTGGAAAACTATTATACTGAGTCTTCTAATTCCGTTTACTTATAAACGAAGTAAAAAGATTTATTTAGGAAATATTCGTGTCATGAAAGCAGAAAGGCTTAAACTTTTTACTCTGGGTATTTTAAGAATTGCTTATAAAATAAAGCGAAAAACTTAAAAATGTCTAAAATTAATAGCAGACTTAATACAGATCCATGCAATTATAATAAGAATATTAAAAGCGTTTCTCTCAGTTATTAATACCAAACAGCGTCGAGTATAAGCAATATTTAAGATAGTTTAAAAAACTATATTAATTATTAGGGAAAATGGTACAAAATTGAAACAAAATAGTAAAAACCTTAAAACTAAGAAAACAAATAGAATAGAATGGATTTAAGAGCTAGAGAACTCCAAAAAATATAATGCTAGAAGAAATAAATTGAAGAGTAAAAGAGAAAAGATTTGTATAGAAAGATGAGAAATTAAGTTAGATAGAGATAGTTAATAGTCAGGATACTGACTTTTTCTCTGCTAATATTTTTAGCAGTTTTTCTATCTAAAATTTCTAATACATTCTCATAACCATTTTCACATTAATAAAGATAAAGTTTATAACTTTTATCCTCTATTGTTTAAAATTTTTTAATCAATTTAGTTTAGAATTACATGCTATTTTTCTATTTTCAAATTTAATTAAAAATATTTTATTTGCCTGCTAAGTCTATTTTAGCTGTAAATAGCTTTTCACTTGTTTTCCTAAATAAAACTTTATGTCTCGTTTTTTATTTTCTTGTCAAAAAGTAGACCTAATAAGCATACTATAAAAGCTTAATCCATTTAGTATATTTCAACTCTTAAATATGAGTAAAGTTTTGATAATATTCTCTTAGAACTTTAAGTCTCTTCTGGTATAATCTCAATTCATATACTTCAAACTTATAAAAGCATTTTTAGTTAAAATTCTCTGTCCTTACCTTTCTTAAGCTTCATCATAAACAATATAATTTTTGGCTATAAATTCTTTATATTTTAATCTTATATAGCATTATATAGCCTTTCCTTGCTTAGAAATAAGTAATATCTTCACGTTAGAGCTTCTATTAAACAAACTCTCCCTTTTTAACGAAAAATTTATTGATTTTTAATTAGATTAGTTTTTGATATTTTCAAGACTGCTAATAAACTAGAGCTGGAGTATTGCTTAAGAAGTATAATCTAAAAGGAATTTTTAAGTCTCAAAGTATGCTATTTTTCATTTTTGATTTGCATTGATAATTATGTCCTTTAGTTGAAATTTTTATACTAGTAGCTCTAAGGATATTTAAAGCACTTCAATTTTCCAAAATTAAAATTTTCATCCTTTTTGAGTAGAAAAGCATAAAAACTGAATTAAGCCATGTATTAAAAAAAATGATTCTTTCAGCAATAATAACAATATAGCTCTATAAGCAAGATCAACTAAAACTGGCAGTATTAATAATTAAAATACATTGATGTAAACACTTCTATTAGTACTGTTAACTCTCCTTTAAGTTGCTTAGATTTTAGGAATTAAATTTTTAAGCAGATTTAATAAAAACCAAAGGAAGAAATGATAAATAATAGGCTATTTTATAAAAGCAGCATATAGCTTAAGGATTTTTTCGAGTTATAGATACGTTTTACCCTTATAAATCCCCTTTTATCTTAATATCTTTATTATTTCTAAATGCAAGAATATAATAGAATATAGTGAATAAAGATCTAAATATTTCATATTAAAAGCTATTAAAATGTATATAATCTGGTATAGTATAAAACTGTGCAAATGAAGGAAATAAGCAAACGGAAAGAGATGAAAGTATAATAGAGTAGAGCTGCTATTTCCTATAATTATAACTATGGGACTTAACTTTTATTAGATTCGAGTGCTTATGTTTATCTTTCTAGATTAGTTCTAATTTTCATTATGCTTAAGACTCTCATTATGATTTCATAAACTAACTTTAGTAAAAAAAAGGGTATTAAAACCATGTTATAGATACTGATTTTCCATGCTATTATGTACTTTAAACACATTAAATTTAAATGAAGAGAAATAGTTAAAATTAGTTTGAATCAGCTTCATTAATAAATATAAGCTACAGAAGCAAAAAATTATAAAAGCGACTCAAGTAAGTTATTTGTAGTTATTAGCTTCCTTCATAGAAGTCTACAAAGAGACACATTTTTATCTAATTAAATTCAATAAAACTGAAGCTAAAAGTACCCTAATAGAATCAGTGCTTTAAGTCTTAATTTTAGTAGTTTATTTTAGAGTAGGAACAATAAATGAAAATCAGAAATTTATTTACTTAGATCTAGCGCAAAAATGTGTAAATCTTAGACTAGCTATCTATAATATAATCTAAGTTCATCATGTGGATATAAACTTTTAAAGTGTTTGACTTGGCTTTTTCAAATAATGGCATGATATATCTAAGGATGGAAAAAGATATTCTGAATAAGAGAGGAGAACGTATTATAATTTAATCATATGGAATTAAAAAAATAAGTGAGATGCTTATGTTCAAATGCATTATAAATAAGAAAACCTTTAAAGCAATTTCTTAAGCTTTCTGAAAATATTTATACTTATAAGTTCTATCCTTTCAGTTAAATAAAAAAGACATATACTCTATTATAAAATGCTTTAAGCCTATTTAAATAAATTTTGCTCATTTAGTTCTTTCAGTTCTATTAATAACGCTTTTGATTAATAAAATAAAGGAATGAAAGCTTTTTTCCTAAAATGCCTTCTACTATTTTATAGATATTTAAAAATGTCAACACTAATATAAACTCATTTCATTGAGAATCTTCTTATATCTATATTGAAATAAAGATAATTCATATCAGTTTAAGATTTTAAATGGTTCCTTGTGAAACAAGCTCAGTATTAGCTTCAAAAAAGAGGAGGCAAAGTCTATATTGTTCTTTGTATTATTTTGTATAATTAAAGCAAAAATTCGTTTGTAGATTTTTCGATTGTTTTCTTCATATTTTCTAACCTAAAATGGTAGAAAGAAAATTATAAGTCTTATTGATGTTTTTTACATGTATAGTTCTTAAATAAAAGAGCTTTAAATCAATCTTGAATGTAACTTATAGCATCTTAGATTATTTGAGATAGACTAATGCTTAATTAAGCTTAATTGAATTGTAATCCTTTCTATAATTAAAAGTCTTAACTGCTTTTAATTTATTTAAAAATGAGTCAATTAGACATTGAATTCTCTCATCAACTTTTAAATTTTTTTAACTAAAGTGAAGAAAAAAATTTGGAAAGCATTAAGGAGAAAAAAAGATTTGGTCTATATTATATAAATTAATATCCCCATTTGATGTCAAAAAGAAAACAAACTTGCTTTGCAAACATTTACAACCTAAAATATAACTCAATTGTATTAATTGATTAGATTTCATTTCCTTCTTTGAGCTTTATATAAATAGATACTTCGTTTATTAAAGTTATGCCTGCCTTATACGAGATTTAAATACATTTAGTTGAATTGAATTTTAGATTATCAAATATATTAATACTTTTTCCATTTTATTAGCATGACTAAATATGATTAAGTATTTAATTATAAAATCTAAATTTTTTTTCCTTTTTCTAAGTTTTTAATTTTTTCCTGATTTCTTTTTATAGATTTATTCAATCTATTAGTATAGCAACTCATATGTCTTCTAAATTTTTAATTACTAACTTAAAACTTTTCGTATAACAATTTTTTGTTAACTTTTTCTTTAGTTTCTACTCATAGAGTACCAAAGTTATAATATCTCTTATAAATGCTTTACGTTCTGCTATTTATTATAAACTATTATTTGAATTATTTTTAAGAGTATTAATCTTCTAATTGGATTATTTTAAACTTCTAAATATTTATCCTTTTTTTCTTAGATTGAGAGCTTTTAAGACATTTGAAGTTTAAAAGATTCCAATAAGTCTAAAAGTTATATTAAGCCCATTCTGTCTCTAAAATTCTTGCTTTTCTCTCCATTATTTTTTTATATCTACTAGATTCTATTCAAGCGTTAGATTGATTTTAAATCTATAAAGCATTTTGATATTTTTAGACAAAGTGCTATAATTAACTTAATTAGTAAAAGAAATAAATAGGCTACTATTAACGAAAATATCTAGTATAAAGCTAAGCTTATATTATTTTAAATGACACCTATTTATTAACCATAATAGCTAGAGAGGTTTCTTTTTTTAGCCAACTACTCAGCTTTCTATGTTTATTAAATTTATGTTTAATAGGCTTAGCATACTCGCTTTTATCATTAGCAGTACTAAAAGTTTATAATCCAATACTGTTTCCAAAACAATTTTTAAGTGCTTTGTTAAATATTCTTTCTCCTTGATCTTCATTAGAATAGATTTGTAAATTTGTTTTGTCTACTTTTTGAAGTTTATTCTTATTAGTTTGAACATCTCATCCTCTGATTTTAATTAGTATCCTTATGTTCTTCATTTACATGCGAAATCAAAATTTATATCTATGCATTAATTTAATTTTACCCTCATTACTTTCTTTCATTAGTGTCTCATTTTATGTTTTCCTTAACTCTTTTTTTATTTAAGTTATTTTATTTATCAACATCATATGATAAAATAACAAATATTAGAATCTTTAAACTTGAAAAAAGGAACATTTTAATAAAGTTTTAGCAGTGTTTGATTTTATTGTCATGCTTATTGTAAAAGAAGATCCTTATATATTTGATTATCAAGGCTATTAGTCATTCAAAATAATAGATTCATAGAATATCGCATTTCAAATTTGTGTGTATAGTTATGTTGCTAGACACTAAATGCTCTTTAAAGTTTTTGCTTTTAGAAATTAATTTTTTTATCATGTGATCCTCTGATTTTTTTCCAAGATAGTAAGTATTTTTTGTGACCTTTTAATCTTAGTTGGCTTTCTTACAATATGAACGTCTTTTCGTGCTTCTCCTTCTTTTCAAACTTCATAGACTTATGCAACTTTATAGCTTTCAAAAAACTACTATTTTAATTTGTTTCCTTAGCTTAGTTTTTATTAAATGGTTAGCATAAAATTTAAGGGTTGAGATGATTATAAGTTTAGAAAACGAAATATATCAGAAGTATAATCTTTAACATCTACCAAAGTCAAGTCTATCAATCTACTTAGTAAAGTCAATCATAGTGATACAACTTTCCTTATAGATTGTAGATTTTATAATGATTGCTTTAAGCAATTTATCCATAAAGATTATCTAATAAAAAGGCTATAATTCATTATGATTGTATTGCTTTATAGCAATGGATAGCATTTATATATTAATGATAGATTTGAGAAGGAAAGAAAGGAAAACTAAGATTAGTTTCAAAGCTAGCATCGAGTGGTTAAAAATATTCCACATCCGGGACTCGAACCCGGGTCTTTCGGGTGAAAGCCGAATATCCTAACCAGCTAGACTAATGTGGACTTACTATTAAATACCCCTTTCACATAAATAGAATAATTTTTGCTGTTTAATAAAATTAAAGGTTATAACTATTAAGTTAATTAGTTTATTAATAAATCAAATTAGATACTTAATCATGCCAATATCTAGCATTACACATAATTAAGAGTATATCTAATTACTATATCAATTCTCTATAATGACACTTAGTTGCATAACACACCAGATTGTTTAAGATATAATTACTTTTTACCTTTTTAGTCTAAAAATAAGAGTAAAGAACTTTAAACCCAGTCTTTCTTTACAGCTATGCTAATTATAGATTATGAAATGGTTTATATTTAACTTGCTTCATTTACCCTCCAAAAGTATACTATTAGCTAGTTAAGTTGCATATTAAAGCTAAATGAGGCTGCATTTAGGATAATTTATTAATAATATATTTTAAGCAGCATTGCAATGTACATAAGGACATTTTCAAAGACTGTAAGTAAAGCAATTACTCAAATAACTAAAATAAAAGAAAGCTATAAAACGACTCTACAGGGATTTGAACCCCAACTTTAGGCTCCGAAGGCCCACGTGCTACCATTACACAATAGAGCCTACTGTGAAACATGGTAAAGTTAGCTTATTAACTTAAGATTTTTTAAAGAGAACTTAACTTAAGCAAGCTGAAAAGTTGGAGTCTCTTCAGATTTAATCCCCTGAACTAGACAATAAAAATAAGCTCCTATTTCTAATTGAATATCCTCTATGAATTTTCTTTTTTACTTACTACTTTAATTAAATAGCCTTAATTAGCCATAAAAGCAAACAAGAAATTTACATGAAGAAATAAGTTTGGTTTGAACATTTGGGGGGTTAAGAAATCAAATAACTTATGGTTACGTAAGCAAATTAAAATAGTTCTAATGTATACCTATTTAGACTATCATATATTCTAGCTAATGTAAATCAAAATTACATAAGAACTAGTTTTGTTCTAATCTCTATGACTGATCTATTCTTGTCATCCTTAAAAGAAATTATAAACATTGAAATCCTAACGAAAGCTTCTTTTCCTTTCTGGTAAAATTTGGCTATTAAACATGCATTTTCATAACTATTATATAATTAAGAGAGAAATGCTAAAGAAACATGTATGCTAAAGATTTATCTTTGATTTTCGGAAATTGGTTAGTCCATATGGAAACTACATATTTAAGTATAGAGAGCAAATCGAAAAAATTAATAATGAAGAAGGAGTTCTTTTGATAGATTACAACTATAATACTGCACTCGAAGGGTCGAAATTTTATAGGTAAGAACTCTAAATATTTGAGTAGATTTACAGAATAAGAATTTATAATACAAAAGCTTCTATTTTCTTTTAGAGTACTATAAAGAAGGCTAAAGTATTTGGAAATAAAAGAGTCTCATCTGAATTATTTCCAAATACAGCTAGTACATTTAGATCCAAAGTAAATTTAAATTGGATAATTTAACTGAATGAAGCCAATTACAAGAAATGAATTAAGTATAATATTCAAGTTACTAAATACACCAAGTTTTAAATATCTTTGCTAATAAGAAAAAGTTAATTGAGAAGAAAAAAGATTTCGGAAAAATAAAGCTAATTAAATCGTAAATAGGCCTCTGATTATAAAAAATTTATGTGAATTATAAGATAAACCTTGAGCAAAATTTTAGAATTGTAGGAGGAGAATAGAGTTAAGCGAATACGAACAGGATTAAAATATAGTGATAACTGTCTCTAACAGAAATTTTAAAATTTATCATAAAACTATTATGAAACTAAATATCTTAATGTAATTAATTTTGTATATAAAATATAATCTAAAAGATAATTAAAGTCTTTCATTTTGTTAATCCAGGCTTTTGAATACTTGTTTCAAAGAAGATTAATGATCTTGTAGATATATTTTTAGCTTATATTATTAAAGATATGATGGTTAGTTTATCTTATTTTTGCAAGATAGAAAATGCATTTGTTTTGCTCATTTCGCTCTTTAATATTTATTCATTTTCATTTATTTTTTATTAGAAAGCTTGCATTATTCATATTAAATTTTTTAAAGCTATTTATAATTCTGATTTTATAAGGACTCGATTTTACGAATATTAATCCTAGAATTATTTTATAATTTTACCAAAGTATAAAGTAATTTAATTAGCAATAGGCTGTGAAATTAGAATATATTTAATAATATATTCTTCTAAATTGTTATTATTAAAAGAAATATATTTCTACGTATCTCTCATAAATTTTCATTCATTAGAGCATTTCTTTTATTTCAACCCTTTTACATTCTATATCGCTTTTCCATTTTATTAACGTTTTCCTTTTCGTTTATTACTGTTCAAGTTATTATATCCCTTTCTCTTATTTTTTAATATCTACTCTTATATCCAAGTCTAGTTAATAAGCTAATATTCTTAAAATTAAGTGTCAAATGAGTGAATTAGCGATTGAATATAATTTAAAATTGTTAATTATATTTCAATTAATTAAACCATATTACTAAACTGATTATGCTCGAAAATCTAGAATTAGCTCTTTGAATTTAATTCAAATCTAATTAAAAAAGGTTTCATAATTTCTTCCTTTCCTAACTATCTAAATATGAATTTAGCTTTTACCCCTAAAAACTAGATAAATATGTATAAATCTTTAAGGTTTACTTTTTGATTTTTTTATTGATAAGGTAGTTTAAAGGAATACCCGCAGAACTTTATAATTTTTAAGCCCTACTTTATACGAGTTGCCTTAAAGCGATGTTTACGTTAGTGCTTATACTTTTTTTATAGTTAATCAAGCAATCTATTGATCATTTACCAACCTAGTTTCTATTGTTAAAACCCTACAATTTCCCACATCATTATATTTTTATCTCCCTTTAATAATTTATTAGTTTCTGGCTAATAAGGAGACTTTTTAACTAGTGTAATAATCATATTCAGCCGTATCTATATCTTAAGCTTAGATTCTTAAATATACTAGCCTTTTCTTCCATAAAATCATAAGATAATTATCACTTTGAATTTATATGTTTCCTACCTAATGCTTGAAGGAAGTATTTCAATACCTTATAACTTTGAGTCTTTTTTGAAAAACTTAGTCGAAGGAATTCTAAATCTAGGAGATATTAAATATCATGTGGTGATATGTGAACAAAAGGGAACATTTTAAGTATCTTTTATTTTAAATTGCATCTGAGAAATGAGAGCTCACAAAGTTCAGAATATGGTAATTTTATTCTACAGGAAAAAATAGTTAAATGAAGTTAGATGAATAGCATGGATTCGCAATTTTAGTATAACTGTATAGGTAGCTATGTAACTAAAGAAACTATGCGAAATTTAGATAATAGATAGATAAGCTTTATAGATATTAATTAAAAGTATATAAATAAAATGCTTTCGTAGCTTTTTAGTTTTCAGTAGAATAAACTAGAGAATAGCCCTTAAAATTTTAAGGTATTCTATAATCGTTTTAAAAGATTGCTATTTAACTGGGTAATTTTTTCTATTCTAAGTTTAATAAACTCGAATTTAAGGATTTTTGAGATAAATTCTGAGCTCTTATTTTGAATGTAAAAAGGAGCCATTCGGTTTTATAAATAAAGGGAAGTTGGAAAGGCTAAAAATTAGTAGAAGGCTATACTAATATAACTTTTGGGTATTATTTATAAAATCTTTCTCCTATTGCTATAAAGCAAAAAGCTTTAAATTTTTGGATGATGATCTTGCGAAAATTTTAGACACTAAGTAGATAAATAATTAAAAACAAAATTATCCTCCATAAGTTTTAGCCCATAAATTAGTTCAAATATTTACTTAGTTTAAGATATAAAATTTCGTAATGGATATGATTAAAAGGAGAACGCAAAAATTAATATCTATTTCTAAAGATTTAATTAAGGAGAATGCTTATAAATTTTACTAGGCAAAAGCTTGGATGCAAACTTTGATAATAAATATTTAAATTTTGCATTCATGGTGCTTTAATAATTGAAGGGTTATTTTTAGGAAATTTTCTTTTAAGTACTAAATAACTTGGTATTAGTTAATAAATCTTAATCTTAGCTTTATAGAAAAGAAGGTTCGAATTAAAATATCATAAAAGTCTATCAATGACTTGGTTCATTGATTAATTTTGAGAAGCAGCATAACTAAACGGAGCAATTATAAAATAAATTTTTCACTTAAAGAGATTAAAATAAACTCCTCATTCATCAACTTCTGTGTCTTCGTTTTTTTTCCATATTTATGTCTTCTTCAACTAATAACTTCACTACTTCTTTCAAACCCCTTTAACCTTTAAGTATATAAAGTTATTATGTAATATAACTTGCTCTATATCCCTATTTCAAAGTATAATGATTAGAAGAAGTATATCTGTGAGTGCTTTCCAAGCTTTCAAATCTTGAATTTAATTTATTTTTTCCAAAATATTTTGGAATCTCTGGACTTAAATAATAGCTAATTTAAAATTTCAGCGAATCAAGGATTTTTATTCCTTAGACATACCAAAACTAATTCTTATTACATAGATTAAAGTTCCTTGGCAAATATCACAGCTTTGAATGATATTTCTATACTAAACTACCTTCTAGACTATTCTTAGATCGTAACTTTCCAAATTTGTTTCATCACTAAAAATTTGCATTCTTATTCAAGTTTTTGCGTAATTTCGATAATAATTAAGCGACTTTTATATCAAGCTTAAAGACTTTTCTTTAGACGCAATGGTAGCCTAGCTGATTTTAGCCAAAATCGCTTCAATGATTTAAATTTTTAAGCTAAAGTCTCAATTTTTTATTTTTTATAATCCTTTCTACTTAAGTCATCATTAAGCACCTATTAATACGAAGATAAGCTTGTAGCTACCAAATTATAAAATGAAGCTCCAGTTATTCCTAGAAATAAGCTTTTGACTTTAACTATTTATCAACCAATAAAGCTTATTGCTTACTAAGATTCTTCTTCAATTATAAGTCTTTAATTTAATACAATGCATTGCTGCTTTTTCACGCTACTAATTATGAGGGTAACTAAGAAAAGCCTTAGTTTAAAGTATAGCATTTTGGCTTTTAAAGCACTCACTAGCTATCTAAATAACTCCTTCATAAGCTTTCCCCCTAATAGCTTGCCCATTAATTAAATATGCTGTATATCCATTTAATTTCAAGTTTAAATGATTAAATCTCCTTTATAATCGATCTTATCTAAAATAAGAAACAAAGAGAAGAAATGAAGCATATAATAAAGGTTAAAAGACTCAAACTGAATAAAAGTAGAAATATATTAGATTTAATGAATCTATTTGAGACAAAAGCACTGAATATAGAGTGAAATTAATAAATATAAGTTATCTTGACGTGATGCTTAAACCTACAACATGCTACAAAGGTTTATGGGAACTTCCTATTGCCACTACTATGCTATAGTCTCTCACTATGCAAAAATGAAGTTACTTTAGTTCTTTCTATCTGATATCCTAAAATATCTGGTATTTTATTAACGAAAATGTTTTAAATTGGAAAAATTTTGCTAAACTCAAAGTTTAGATCCTAAATCGTTAAAATTATCCAATTTAGATTTATTTTGAATTAAATTATATTTATCGTATTTGGAAATGTATCACACGATATTCTTTCATTCCCAAATATTTTAACCTTTCTTATGATAGTCTAAAAGAAATTCGTGGGAATTTCCAAGTCCAGATCTCAATCTGTAAAGTTACATAATTAATATTATAATTTAGAGCTCTTACCTATAAGAAGTACTTCTTAAGTTACTGTGTTATAGTTGTAATCTAACAAAAAGACTCCTTCTTCATCATTAATCTTTTCGGTTTGCTCTTTATGCTTAACTAAGTAGCCACCATACGGACTAGCCGATTTCCAAAAAGCAAAATTAAGTCTTTAGCATGCATGTTGTTTTAGCATTTCTCTCTAATTTATATAAAAGTTATGGAAATGCCTGTTTAATAGGCAAATTTTACCAGAAAGGAAAAGAAATTTTCGTTAAAAATAAATTATATGGTTTCTATTAAGGATGACAAGAATAGATTAGACATTCAAATTAAATTAAACAGGTTTAATTTAATTTAAACCACAGTTCAAATCAATAAGTCTTGCTAACTTTAAATTTTCCTATTAATATGCTGCTTAAAAAAAGGAAGAAGGCTTACTTTAAGCATATTAGGTTTTAAGAAAAAAGGAATGAGAATTTCCAGAATATTTGAGTCTATTCAAGTTTTGAAATAAAAATTGCAATCTTTAAATATGGGATGTAGAATGCTAAGTTTGTTCGGAATATAAATAAAGATAGCAGAATAGGCAATCATTTAGTAGACTAGCTATATTATCTTTTTTTAGTTTTTTCTATCAAAAATATAAAAAATAAAATAATTTAAGTTAGGATGACTTTTTTAATTGGTAAAGGAATAAGAAATGTTTGCACTGTTGACATGATTAAGTTATAAAATTAAATATCTTAATTCAAAAATTAAACTGAAGAAGTTTAATAGGTGGTTGAATATATTTTTCTGCTTTTATAGTGAAAGGTTATTAAGCATATGGTTAATAGTGATATATACATCTATGAAGATTTTGAAGCATAATAAATAATATTTCAGTCAAGCTATAATCAATTAATTAATAGTAAGCTATCAAGCTTGGAATATACATTTGTATTAATATCTTGAATTCTTAACTTAAACCAACAGAATAAAATACACCGTTGAATGAATAATTTTATTTTACGCGCTAAAGAGAAAGAAATAAATTGACTTAGATCTAGAAATTATTTATTTCCTTTTTTTGACTAGAAATTTTTAATTAAGCTAGTAATTAAAATTTTATAAAGTTTCGTATTTTAAATAATTAATATCTATAATAGAATAAACTAAACTAGAAAATTAAGAGTATTAAACAAAAGTTTAGCACCTTTATAACTTTGTATCAATAGATCATATATTATTAAGTAAAATGGGGAAGAAAAGGACAAGAACATATGATAAAATAAAAATGATTTTGTGGAAAAATGTTCTATTTGAGTTATTTTCTAAAAGCAAATGAAGTATAAGGAAAATAAGATTTATACAGAATTTAAAAAAATTGAAGGGAACAATGACTGAATTATCTTAAATTGCCATCTTTTATGAAAAAATTTTAGTAAAGAAAAAGCAAAATAGACTAGTTTAAATTATTTGATAAAATAGTTCATTTAAAATTTATCTATAGGAGAGTGTGATTATTTTTTACAAATCAGCTTTATATTTATCAAGAAAAAATTTAAGTCATTTTATGAAAGATTGATACCTAAATAATTTTTTTAATTTTAAATTAAAAGTTATGATTTTAAATTTTTGAATCCTAGGTAAGCTATACTTCAATCTTATTATGTGATTCGTTTCTAGTTACGACTATATCTTTATCAACTAGCTTATAAAACAACCACTTGCACTCCTTTTTCAACGCATTTTGATTTTTCTTCGTTTTGCTTTATTTATTATAAATAATTTCCTTTGTAATTATAATTATTCTTATCAATCTACTTTTAGCATAAACATCCCAACTTACTATCCTATCATTTTTTTAATTTTTTTCGAGACTAAGCGTTTTGGGAAGCTGCTTCCAACTAACTAAATTTGGTGCTTTAAGTATCATATAATATGCGAAAACAAAATCATACTAGTTGTATTTGGAAATAGTTAACTTGAAGAAACAGATTTCCAAATAATTCCTTATTTATGTCGTTTGAAATAGAAATCCCCTATAGCTGTAAAGTTTTTATATAATAATGATTTTATTTTCTAAAAGAAAATAAAAAATTGCAGGCTAAGATAGATTCTAATACTACCTTGGAGAATTATATCTTCTGTTAAATTACTTTTTTATTCCAATTTCAGTCTGAAGAGTCTAAATACAACTATTTATAAACTTTTGACTTTTTTCCTTGGTATTTTCAAAATTATATATGTCTCTATATTTATTACATCCTTTTTGTTTTATCTGATATATAAAACTCTGAACTTAATTGTTACCTATGTTGCTTCTCAACTCCATTTTGTATCAACTAATCTCACCTTTTTTAGCCTTCATCTATATTTAACGGCTCTTTTTGTGATATTTTATAAAAAAAAGCTGTCTTTATTATCAACTATGCAAATTCGCTGTCTTGTTTGGTTAATATTTTTCCAAAAGGAATTACTAAGAGTTACAATAGGAAAACTAATTCCTTAGTAATCAAATTTTAAAAGTATTAATCGTTTGATTATATGCCTGCCGAAATGCCTTGCTTATGAAATAAATTTTACCAGAAAGCAAAAGTAAGCTTTCATTTAGCCTCTTAATTTTATAATTTCTTTTAAAGATGACAAGAATACCTCATTCAATTTATTTTTAGAAAAGCTGAACTAGCTAGAATAAATTGTCGTTTTTTCTGCTCCTGAATATAAATTTTAATTTCTTGTTTGTTTGGATATTTTATTCGTTCTATTCCGTTTTTTAATTAGAAGATGTTAAAATTTGAATACTTTTTTTGAAAGATATTTCATAAAACTAAGGGTAAAAATTTTAATCCTAGTTGAAGAAAAAAAGTGAAAAGTTAATTAAAGCTACTGATAAACTTTTGGAAAAAATGACTTAAAATTGGATTTATAGCTTTTTTAAGTCTAACTAACTTTGTATATCTGAGGTTATCTTTTTAAATGGTTTGAACAGTATTAGAAAGCTTATTTAATTGAAATTAATTTTAATTTTCTCAGAGAATTAAAAAAATAAAGTTTGAGTAGTAAATTTAATTTTGAAGCGATATGCTTTCAATAATTCAAGTTTAATAAAAGAAACAAAAATTGAGGATTAAATAAACTTTTAAAACGCTTTAATGATTTAAGACTGGATATTAAATTAAAGGCTTTCCTTGGATATATAACTCTTAAATAAGATACAGAATGCTTTTATTAGATAGAGTGTTTAAGATTTAAATCTTTCTTTTTCTCAGATTTTATTCCTATTATATTGTGATTTTTAAAAGCGAAAAAAGTTAATTGATTATAGAATCAGTGAAAGTGACTAATCAAGCACAAACATTTCTTTACTAGCTTTCATTAATATTTTATAGTCATATTGTCAATTATCCTTGCTTTTATATAGCTATGATTATATTTCAAATACTCTAAGATATAGTAAAAGAGAATAACAAATAAACTTATGACCAAGAATCCGTTTTTCCTTTAAGGAGCAATTAAAAAAATTCCACATCCGGGACTCGAACCCGGGTCTTTCGGGTGAAAGCCGAATATCCTAACCTGCTAGACTAATGTGGATTTACTTTATTAATTAGCAAAGGCTTAAATATTATTAAGCTTGTACTAAAAAAGAATCCAAAAATTAAAAATTCAATTGAATTAAGTTATGGTACTTCAGTCTCCCTTTATTAGCCTAAATTTATCAGTTTGAACAATAAATCACATATAAAATAATTCTCATTTTCTAGCTCAATTTCTTCTCTATCATATCTACTTTTTAAAGCTTAAAGTGATTTTTAACTTATTTATTACATTCTCAATTCAACTTAATTTTCAGATTATCTTACATATTGCTATTAACATATGAAGTGTCACAATTTTATTCTAAGTAGAAATGCCACACTTTATAGGAAATCATTTTATTATACTCGAAGAAGTTCAAATATATTAAATAAAATAATAGCTAGAAACATCTAATTTGTTTACCTATTTCAGCTCTATGTAATAAATAGAGCCATCTAAATTATATAATAATGGATAAAATGGTAAAAAGTTATTTAGGCCCTCTTCTCATTTAACTAATATTCCTATTTAAAGTTATGAAATAAGATTTTGCTAAATATGATAATTTCATTATTGCTATATACTTTATTTAGTCATAGAGAGTATTAAGATTTAAAAAATGAGCTACTATTATAAATTTAAGAGCTGTATAAGTAATTAAGAGCTTTGATAGTTTGTTGAAGTCTTTAAAGACATCTGCATGATATATCTCTTTCTAAAATTTAGAAAGGCTATATAAACTTTAATAGTTTACTACCCAACTACTTTTAAATCTGAGTAAGTTCGTTTTTAAACTGCGTAAGTTTGGCGATTGATTATCTTCTATTTTGAATCAATAAGCTTAAAGATGAAATTTTAACTAATTAAATAAAAGCTAAATTTAAGCTTAGACATAGCTACTTGAACCTTAAGTCTTAATTTAGCGAACATTTTTTATTTTAATTCTCTTTTTTTAATTTAACCCGAATCCTTAAATCAATCCTTTGGTCAAAAGAGTATTTTAAATTCTTCATTTCTAAGATTTATTTAATTATTATCTTATTTGATTTCAATCAAATTTTTCTCCTCGTTTTGATGGATTTTAAGAGCTACAATTAAAATTTAAATAAGACATAAAAGATTATTTTTATGCTTTGATCAAGTATACATTTCCTTTCCGCTCTTGTAATTATAAATTTGTCTCAATTAGAAACTTCACTTTTTCTTAATTTTTATCTAGGTTGATATATCGAAAATGATTGAATATATGACTGTCTCATAATTGCTAATTTGAACGATAATTTTGAAATTTAAAACAGCAATAAACTTTTCTCTGAAATATTTGATCTTCTAAATTACAAGAATTAAGCATGGCTTGAATATAGATTTACCTAGTATCAAAAAGAAGGACTGTGCATAAATTTCAAAGTCTTTAACTTTAAAACCGCTTTTTCTTTACTAGTAGCTCAAATTTATTTGGTTGATTGTGATTTCTCCTGAACTTTCTTATCAATTAATTTTTTATTTAAGCATCTAAACTCACAATTGCTTAAATTAAAGTTTTGCTTTTATTCGTCTTGAGTTTTTTTTGATGTTTAATAGAAAATAAAATTCCTAAATATAAATAATTCGAGAAAGCTTATTTCAATAAGTTTAGACTCTAAGAAAATTTTTCTCTTCAAATGTTTAATTTAAACTTAATTGATTATCTAGCATCTTACCATGTTTAGATATTACAAACTTATTAAACTCTCTAAAATAATTCTTTTTATAGTTAGATTATCAGACTTAAAGCATTTTATTTTTTTCTGAATTTTGTTTATTTTATTTCATTTAAGACTTGATTAAAAGTTCTAATCTTATATATTATAGTTGAAGTATATAAATTAGAATCTAAAGCATTATTTAAAACCTTTATGTTTAACCTAACTCTTCTGCTTAGTAAAACTCTTTTTTGTTTTTTTCGCTTTTTTTAATTTAATCACTTTATTAGAAAATTTTGTCTTTATTATTATTCCGGAAATTTCTTTACTGGAACTTCTTTTTTTTTTTTATTTATTTTTCTCTTTTTTATTCTTTCTAAATTGCTTGAAAGGAGGCAAAGATAGAACTTTCATGAGGCTTTAAAAAAAGATTAATAACACATAATTTTTTAAATTTTTAGATTTTAGGAGCAATCTCATACACTTTCAAACTGGTATTTCTTTTACCATTAAATATAGTAAAATTGCTTTATCTTTTTTAACTCTATTTATTATCAATCACCTAATTATTACCTTATTCTCATATTATAGCTATTTTTATACATTTAGCTTTCTTTGTTTGATTAATCCTTTTACTATTTATAGTATTAAAATGCTTATGTACCTTTATTTCTTTTTCTAGCTTTTTTTATATCATGGAAGTAACTTTTGAAAATTAAAACGATTTAAAACAGGGACTGATTTGTATTGATGATAACTAATATTTATGAATGTGTCATCTACAATACATTTTACAGGATATTATTAAAGTTTATGCTAATAAATGTAAACATCAGGTTACTTTATAAGATACTTTTAAGTTCAAACTAGACTTTTAAGCTACTATTTATATAACGCAGTATTTATCTAGTTAAAAGCTTATTTAAGCAGAGTGATGAAAGATTAAGTACCCTATCAAGTTTAGATATCATTGATTCCTAGACTTAATATTTAGTTATATAAGTATTTGACAAATTTTCTTTCTTTAAAGTAACTAATTTAAGTCTATACTTTGCTATTTATTTAAGAGTTCTCAGTAAGCAATGACGAGAATTGTTTTTAATATACCTTAAAGTATAATCATGCTTAAATAAGTTCTTAGCTAGAAAGCGTCTTTATTTTAGGTGAAGAAGATAAATAGATAAAATGTATAAATTATAGTAGCTGTAAGAGTTATTTTATAGTGTCTAACTTATAGATGTATCTTGTAAACTATTCTATGTAGTATAATCCAAGTTAATTACTTTAGAATTCATTAATTCTCTTCAAAGTCTATCATATATCTTAAACTATAAAAATCTACCAAAAAAATTATTCATTCCAATCATTAATAGACTTCGTAGATTTACTAACCCAGTACTTGATAGAATCTTTGTTTGTAAAGATAGAACAAAATAAGCAGCAAGAAAGATAACTTTTGTGCTATAATCGTCAGTTATAAGTCTTATTGTGGCTATGTTGCTTTGAAGAAACTTTCACTAATCTTTTGTAAATTGATCCTGGTTTTTATAGTATGATTCCCTATGCTTTTTTCTAATGCGAATGTAACTAGTAAATTGATTTGGATTAAGTGGTAGATTAATATAAGTTTAGTTCATGCTAACACTGCTCATTTACAAAATAAAGACATAATGGAATGGTATGGACATTATTTGTGCTACTGCTGCTTAGTTGGAAGATAAGGAAAAATGATTTTGAAACGCTTGTAATGAAAAGTTATAAGAAAGCGATATTAACTTAAGGATAAATATTTGAAATATATAAAGCAATACTCATTAAAATAGTAAGGCAAAAGAGTTATAGCTTGTAAGGATTATTTTTAATATCAGATACTGCAACTATGCTCTAAATGCTTACTTGAATATGACCTGTTAAGAGATAGAATAGTAACTTGCAGCTGCTAGACTTAATAACTTAAGTTTTATTCCTAGTATAAAATTGCATAATTTATAGAAGAGAGCAAAGTAACTTTTTCTAAAATAAGGGATTAGAGATTATTTGGAGAATATTATTGATTCTTAAGTTTTGATATGAACTAGTTATGGCAAATCTTTAGAGATACTGGTGCGCATCTCTTCTATAAAAAATGATAACTATAATATAAGATTTAAGTATACTTATAATTAAGATTTAATACTTTAAGTAATAAAGATTAATAGTTATTATCTATTAAACTAGATCTATAATGAAGCATATAATATTAGCCTTAGATTCTTTATTAAATAATAGCTTATTTTTATCTAGCCGTATACTATACAAGTAAAAAACACTTATACTAGCAAACTTTATTTACTGCTAGTCTGAATGTTATTGCTTTTAGTATGATATATAATTAATAAGACTATTAGGAGATTTTTATATTCAAGAGATTAAAATTTTCGATCTCATATATAAAATGATGCTGTTCATATTTAGAATCTGAGAAATCATTTTATTAGCAGATATACTATCAAAAGAGTATGATGGTATATGCAGAAATGTTGTGTTAATATGAATTGCAACCTAAGTGAAAAATAAAAAGTCTAAGCTATGAAAAATTATTGATTTAGTTAAAAAAGTTAAAGCTAGCAATAAAAGAGAAAGGACTAAATCATTTGAAAGTCAATTAAAAAATCTGGCTTGCTTAAATATAAAAATATTGATATTTCAGTTTACTTTCTACAATTTTAGCTACTTTTAGAGTAAATAAAAGAAAAAATTAATCTATATAAGTCTACAATAAACAGGGACTAATAATGAAATCCCTATTCAATATGCTTAACTTTCTATTTTATATTTTAAAGGGATAAATCTATGAAATCAGGTATCTAAAATAAAGTTGACTGACCAAACTAAAAATAATAGAATTTCATAAGGTCACTTTAAATAAAAATATTTAGGTTATCAGATTTTCGATATTTTAGCATCTTAAAACTAAATAAAAGGATTTGCTAGAAACTTAATAGACAAGAATAAGTTAAATAGACTGACTAAATAAAGTATATATGTATCATTATAATTAAAATAAAATGTAGGCTTTTGTAGAAATGCTTGACAGTAAATTTAACTATTTTATGTTGAAGAAGAAATGTTTGGAAAGAACCAAAAAAGGGTGTTTTAAATTAAGCAGCTATCATTTTCTTATAAATGAATTAAAACTTAACTAATGCTTAGAGTAATAAAAAGAAAAATTAAGATATAGATATCAGAGAAACATTTCATTACTAAAGTTTAGATTCTAAGAAGAACAGGAAAAAATCTATTTTATTTTAAGAAACTAAAGCAGTAAAATTGAAAGAAAAAGAAAATTAATTTAAAGATAATAAAAAGCTTAAAAAATAGAATAAGAGAATAAAGCATTTCCTAAGGAAAGGTAACTTTCTATCAATAAAGAAGATATTCATAAAGAAATGCAAAACTAGAAAAGTAAAAAATGTAAAAGCATTGAAACTTATTTTTTACAATGAAGTACATTCTTTAGTAGATACTTTGATTCTTAAAAAGTAGATAAATCTCTTTTAGTAAGTAAATAAATAACTATAAAATTTTAAAAAGAATCTTTAGCAAATTTCAGCAATGTCAAGTAAGAGAGTTAGTAAGAGAGTTAATAAGAGAGTTAGTAAGAGAGTTAGTAAGAGGGTTAGTAAGAGAGTTAGTAAGAGAGTTAGTAAGAGGGTTAGTAAGAGAGTTAGTAAGAGAGTTAGTAAGAGAGTTAGTAAGAGAGTTAGTAAAAGGGTTAGTAAGAGGGTTAGTTAGTAAGAGAGTTAGTAAGAGAGTTAGTAAGAGAAGAGGGTTAGTAAGAGAGTTAGTAAGAGAGTTAGTAAGAGAGTTAGTAAGAGAGTTAGTTTATAAGAGAGTTAGTAAGAGAGTTAGTTAGTAAGAGAGTTAGTAAGAGAGTTAGTAAGAGAGTTAGTAAGAGAGTTAGTAAGAGGGTTAGTAAGAGAGTTAGTAAGAGTTAGTAAGAGAGTAGTAAGAGAGTTAGTAAGAGGGTTAGTAAGAGAGTTAGTAAGAGAGTTAGTAAGAGAGTTAGTAAGAGGGTTAGTAAGAGAGTTAGTAAGAGAGTTAGTAAGAGGGTTAGTAAGAGAGTTAGTAAGAGAGTTAGTAAGAGAGTTAGTAAGAGAGTTAGTAAGAGAGTTAATAAGAGAGTTAGTAAGAGAGTTAGTAAGAGGGTTAGTAAGAGAGTTAGTAAGAGAGTTAGTAAGAGAGTTAGTAAGAGAGTTAATAAGAGAGTTAATAAGAGAGTTAGTAAGAGAGTTAATAAGAGAGTTAGTAAGAGAGTTAGTAAGAGGGTTAGTAAGAGGGTAGTAAGAGAGTTAATAAGAGAGTTAATAAGAGAGTTAGTAAGAGAGTTAGTAAGAGGGTTAGTAAGAGAGTTAGTAAGAGAGTAAGAGGGTTAGTAAGAGGGTTAGTAAGAGAGTTAGTAAGAAAGTTAGTAAGAGAGTTAGTAAGAGAGTTAGTAAGAGAGTAAGAGGGTTAGTAAGAGAGTTAGTAAGAGGGTTAGTAAGAGAGTTAGTAAGAGAGTTAGTAAGAGAGTTAATAAGAGAGTTAGTAAGAGGGTTAATAAGAGAGTTAGTAAGAGAGTTAGTAAGAGAGTTAGTAAGAGAGTTAGTTAGTAAGAGAGTTAGTAAGAGGGTTAGTAAGAGAGTTAGTAAGAGAGTTAATAAGAGAGTTAGTAAGAGGGTTAGTAAGTAAGAGAGTTAGTAAGAGAGTTAGTAAGAGGGTTAGTAAGAGGGTTAGTAAGAGAGTTAGTAAGAAAGTTAGTAAGAGAGTTAGTAAGAGAGTTAGTAAGAGGGTTAGTAAGAGAGTTAGTAAGAGAGTTTAGTAAGAGAGTTAGTAAGAGAGTTAGTAAGAGAGTTAGTAAGAGGGTTAGTAAGAGAGTTAGTAAGAGAGTTAGTAAGAGGGTTAGTAAGAGAGTTAGTAAGAGGGTTAGTAAGAGAGTTAGTAAGAGAGTTAGTAAGAGAGTTAGTAAGAGGGTTAGTAAGAGAGTTAGTAAGAGGGTTAGTAAGAGAGTTAGTAAGAGAGTTAGTAAGAGATTAAGTAAGAGGGTTAGTAAGAGGGTTAGTAAGAGAGTTAGTAAGAGAGTTAGTAAGAGAGTTAGTAAGAGGGTTAGTAAGAGGGTTAGTAAGAGAGTTAGAAAGAGAGTTAGTAAGAGAGTTAGTAAGAGAGTTAATAAGAGAGTTAGTAAGAGGGTTAATAAGAGAGTTAGTAAGAGGGTTAGTAAGAGAGTTAGTAAGAGGGTTAGTAAGAGAGTTAGTAAGAGGGTTAGTAAGAGAGTTAGTAAGAGAGTTAGTAAGAGGGTTAGTAAGAGAGTTAGTAAGAGAGTTAATAAGAGAGTTAGTAAGAGAGTTAGTAAGAGGGTTAGTAAGAGAGTTAGTAAGAGAGTTAATAAGAGAGTTAATAAGAGAGTTAGTAAGAGGGTTAGTAAGAGGGTTAATAAGAGAGTTAGTAAGAGAGTTAGTAAGAGAGTTAATAAGAGAGTTAGTAAGAGAGTTAGTAAGAGGGTTAGTAAGAGAGTTAGTAAGAGAGTTAGTAAGAGAGTTAGTAAGAGAGTTAATAAGAGAGTTAATAAGAGAGTTAGTAAGAGAGTTAATAAGAGAGTTAGTAAGAGAGTTAGTAAGAGGGTTAGTAAGAGGGTTAGTAAGAGAGTTAATAAGAGAGTTAATAAGAGAGTTAGTAAGAGAGTTAATAAGAGAGTTAGTAAGAGAGTTAGTAAGAGAGTTAGTAAGAGGGTTAGTAAGAGGGTTAGTAAGAGAGTTAGTAAGAGAGTTAGTAAGAGAGTTAGTAAGAGAGTTAGTAAGAGAGTTAGTAAGAGAGTTAGTAGTAAGAGAGTTAGTATAAGAGAGTTAGTAAGAGAGTAAGAGAGGTAGTAAGAGAGTTAGTAAGAGAGAGAGTTAGTAAGAGAGTTAGTAAGAGAGTTAGTAAGAGGGTTAGTAAGAGAGTTAGTAAGAGAGTTAGAGAGTAGTAAGAGAGTTAGTAAGAGAGTTATAAGAGAGTTTATAAGAGAGTTAATAAGAGAGTTAGTAAGAGAGTTAGTAAGAGAGTTAGTAAGAGGGTTAGTAAGAGAGTTAGTAAGAGGGTTAGTAAGAGAGTTAGTAAGAGAGTTAGTAAGAGAGTTAGTAAGAGAGTTAGTAAGAGAGTTAGTAAGAGGGTTAGTAAGAGGGTTAGTAAGAGAGTTAATAAGAGAGTTAATAAGAGAGTTAGTAAGAGAGTTAGTAAGAGGGTTAGTAAGAGAGTTAGTAAGAGAGTTAGTAAGAGAGTTAGTAAGAGAGTTAGTAAGAGAGTTAGTAAGAGGGTTAGTAAGAGGGTTAGTAAGAGAGTTAGTAAGAGAGTTAGTAAGAGAGTTAATAAGAGAGTTAATAAGAGAGTTAGTAAGAGAGTTAATAAGAGAGTTAGTAAGAGAGTTAGTAAGAGGGTTAGTAAGAGAGTTAGTAAGAGAGTTAATAAGAGAGTTAGTAAGAGGGTTAATAAGAGAGTTAGTAAGAGGGTAAGTTAGTAAGAGAGTTAGTAAGAGGGTTAGTAAGAGAGTTAGTAAGAGGGTTAGTAAGAGAGTTAGTAAGAGAGTTAGTAAGAGGGTTAGTAAGAGAGTTAGTAAGAGAGTTAATAAGAGAGTTAGTAAGAGAGTTAGTAAGAGGGTTAGTAAGAGAGTTAGTAAGAGAGTTAATAAGAGAGTTAATAAGAGAGTTAGTAAGAGGGTTAATAAGAGAGTTAGTAAGAGGGTTAGTAAGAGGGTTAATAAGAGAGTTAGTAAGAGAGTTAGTAAGAGAGTTAATAAGAGAGTTAGTAAGAGAGTTAGTAAGAGGGTTAGTAAGAGAGTTAGTAAGAGAGTTAGTAAGAGAGTTAGTAAGAGAGTTAATAAGAGAGTTAATAAGAGAGTTAGTAAGAGAGTTAATAAGAGAGTTAGTAAGAGAGTTAGTAAGAGGGTTAGTAAGAGGGTTAGTAAGAGAGTTAATAAGAGAGTTAATAAGAGAGTTAGTAAGAGAGTTAATAAGAGGGTTAGTAAGAGAGTTAGTAAGAGAGTTAGTAAGAGAGTTAGTAAGAGAGTTAGTAAGAGAGTTAGTAAGAGGGTTAGTAAGAGGGTTAGTAAGAGAGTTAGTAAGAGAGTTAGTAAGAGAGTTAGTAAGAGAGTTAGTAAGAGAGTTAGTAAGAGAGTTAGTAAGAGAGTTTATAAGAGAGTTAATAAGAGAGTTAGTAAGAGAGTTAGTAAGAGAGTTAGTAAGAGGGTTAGTAAGAGAGTTAGTAAGAGGGTTAGTAAGAGAGTTAGTAAGAGAGTTAGTAAGAGAGTTAGTAAGAGAGTTAGTAAGAGAGTTAGTAAGAGGGTTAGTAAGAGGGTTAGTAAGAGAGTTAATAAGAGAGTTAATAAGAGAGTTAGTAAGAGAGTTAGTAAGAGGGTTAGTAAGAGAGTTAGTAAGAGAGTTAGTAAGAGAGTTAGTAAGAGAGTTAGTAAGAGAGTTAGTAAGAGGGTTAGTAAGAGGGTTAGTAAGAGAGTTAGTAAGAGAGTTAGTAAGAGAGTTAATAAGAGAGTTAATAAGAGAGTTAGTAAGAGAGTTAATAAGAGAGTTAGTAAGAGAGTTAGTAAGAGGGTTAGTAAGAGGGTTAGTAAGAGAGTTAATAAGAGAGTTAGTAAGAGAGTTAGTAAGAGAGTTAATAAGAGAGTTAGTAAGAGAGTTAGTAAGAGGGTTAGTAAGAGAGTTAATAAGAGAGTTAGTAAGAGAGTTAGTAAGAGGGTTAGTAAGAGAGTTAGTAAGAGAGTTAGTAAGAGGGTTAGTAAGAGGGTTAGTAAGAGAGTTAGTAAGAGGGTTAGTAAGAGAGTTAGTAAGAGGGTTAGTAAGAGAGTTAATAAGAGAGTTAGTAAGAGAGTTAGTAAGAGAGTTAGTAAGAGAGTTAATAAGAGAGTTAGTAAGAGGGTTAGTAAGAGAGTTAGTAAGAGAGTTAATAAGAGAGTTAGTAAGAGAGTTAGTAAGAGAGTTAGTAAGAGGGTTAGTAAGAGAGTTAGTAAGAGGGTTAGTAAGAGAGTTAGTAAGAGAGTTAGTAAGAGAGTTAGTAAGAGAGTTAGTAAGAGAGTTAATAAGAGAGTTAGTAAGAGGGTTAGTAAGAGAGTTAGTAAGAGGGTTAGTAAGAGAGTTAGTAAGAGAGTTAGTAAGAGAGTTAGTAAGAGGGTTAGTAAGAGAGTTAGTAAGAGAGTTAGTAAGAGAGTTAGTAAGAGAGTTAGTAAGAGGGTTAGTAAGAGAGTTAGTAAGAGAGTTAATAAGAGAGTTAGTAAGAGGGTTAGTAAGAGAGTTAGTAAGAGGGTTAGTAAGAGAGTTAGTAAGAGGGTTAGTAAGAGAGTTAGTAAGAAAGTTAGTAAGAGGGTTAGTAAGAGAGTTAGTAAGAGGGTTAGTAAGAGAGTTAGTAAGAGAGTTAATAAGAGAGTTAATAAGAGAGTTAGTAAGAAAGTTAGTAAGAGGGTTAGTAAGAGAGTTAGTAAGAGGGTTAGTAAGAGAGTTAGTAAGAGGGTTAGTAAGAGAGTTAGTAAGAAAGTTAGTAAGAGGGTTAGTAAGAGAGTTAGTAAGAGGGTTAGTAAGAGAGTTAGTAAGAGAGTTAATAAGAGAGTTAATAAGAGAGTTAGTAAGAAAGTTAGTAAGAGAGTTAATAAGAGAGTTAGTAAGAGGGTTAGTAAGAGAGTTAGTAAGAGGGTTAGTAAGAGAGTTAGTAAGAGAGTTAGTAAGAGAGTTAGTAAGAGGGTTAGTAAGAGAGTTAGTAAGAGAGTTAGTAAGAGAGTTAGTAAGAGAGTTAGTAAGAGGGTTAGTAAGAGAGTTAGTAAGAGAGTTAATAAGAGAGTTAGTAAGAGGGTAGTAAGAGGGTTAGTAAGAGAGTTAGTAAGAGAGTTAGTAAGAGAGTTAGTAAGAGAGTTAGTAAGAGGGTTAGTAAGAGAGTTAGTAAGAGAGTTAGTATAAAGAGAGTTAGTAAGAGAGTTAGTAAGAGAGTTAGTAAGAGGGTTAGTAAGAGAGTTAATAAGAGAGTTAGTAAGAGAGTTAGTAAGAGGTTTAGTAAGAG